>QNGE01008662.1:0-15780 GCA_008508345.1 Paragonimus westermani | reverse complement strand
TCCACCACATTATGACCACTTGATACTGGTCTCAAACATAAGGTTCGACATTTCAATTCCTCTGTTCACCTTGATTTAAGCTATCAACAATGTTAGTTCTTGATTCCATAGTACAGTTGTGGAGTTTATTGAACGGCTTGTCTACTTGGAAAACTATATCGCAGATTGTGAAGGTACAGAAAGTTACATTGAATCTCTTACTTGTATGATTAGAGCAGTTTTACGTACCTTGAAACACTTGAAATCTAACAAAACATCCCGTTATACGTAAAGTACGGTTTTTGGTATCACGATCAAGACCGTCTTATTCTGGAGTTGAAAGATATGACTACTGGAAGTTAAAGCTGTCCAGCTTACTGATTTATCCGTTTATCGACTTTTGCGCCCAATCTCACTTTTCTTCAAAATGCTAGGTAGCTGGTTTCCTCTAATGAAAACCACTCACTCCTATTCGACTGGTTTGGCTGTGCATTGTGTTGTGTGTTCGGGTTTATCCAGGTTTGTCACCTGACTGACCCGTAATCAATGGACCTGATAATGCGTACGCATTGACATTCAAATGAAATTTATCAAAGTTTTATTCTTCAATGATAGTGTACTGTAAGAACGCAACTTTTTATCTCCCGTATGATAGACTGGGTCCCATAGAATGTTCACGACTATCAGGTTTATGGTGGAGGCAGTATGGTGTTTTGCAAATCAGTGTATGTCAAGGATCATGTGACGATTTCATGTTGCACAGACTAGTGGCAACTGGTTGTTACAGTCTGTCGTTCAAATAAACATGGACAAACCGAAAGTGACGTAAGAAATATGTCTTGAAGGAATAAATCGCTTATTTCAAACGAAAAGAGGTCTTGATTGATTTGCAACACAATCAACAGATGGGGGCTAAGTTTGTCAACTAACATTTCACATACCGTTTTTCACTCTGCAGCTCTTAGCTGATCGTCGTCTGATATGAGATGGCCGTATAGGGACTGATAAGCTTGGATCTGTAAATCTTGTTCATTTCCTCCAATAATGGTTATGGCCCTAGCTGGAGACATTACGAAACCTGGCGGCTAATCGGAAGTAAAGAGTTGAACGTGCGTGACGCAGTGACTATTTCTGGAGCGAAGCATTAAAAGCCCTTAGAACTGTTGTCCTTTTTCTATACCTGGTCATCTGCTGCAGTTTGGGTCGCCTTTATCTACATAGTACAAGCATTTTGACTATTTAGGTCGCATGCTTCATGTTCCAGTTGAGCGTTTACCGCCAACAGTTGGGTAAAATCACGGATGTGGAGGGCTAACTGGTTTCGCTAAATAATGTCGACGGGGTTCGCCCGGTGAGTTAAATTCTTCGTGGTCACTTCAGTTCTGTGCTAGGACCATTATCTGACAGCGTGCCTGTATCCACCACACAACCAGTTCTTCACTTCACTCCAACTGAGTCCATTTTTTGGTAACAGTATTTTATTCATTTTGAGTGTTTCTGTCAACTGTGTTGAATGGTGATTTGAATTTCCTTATCATCTGGCCAGCCTCACAGCAGCTTGTGAATGGTTGATGACCTCGATCAGTTGAGCGCAGACCCACGCGTTTCTCGTCGTTGTATCGCACTGAAACATCCCCAGTGATCAGTGATACATTGCTGTTGGTCCTGATGACTTCGCAACTCGTTTGACATGCACACTCGGTTGTTGAGATCACAGACTTGTAGAATGCGGCTTATTTACGAGTATTCTTTGAAGCATGAACTTTCTTTTGAGTTTAATCCCCACCTGTTTAGCTTGGCCATGAGACTGTTGCTATCCTCCTAATCCATTTTAAAGGGGGGCCAACTCAGCACAATCGGATTTATGGCATGCTTATGATAAATTTGTTGTCACCGCTTCTAATAGCCGCATTGGTCAGTTGGATGCAGTTTGTTATTCATTCTGCAAACGCGTTGTATCGATTTGTATAGCTCTTCTATATTTTACTTATCCAGTAACCGACCTTAATCATATCGTTGAGTGCATTTTCATTATGTTTGACTAATCTTTCAGAAAGAACACGTAACTTTTTCTGATCACCTTGGTCTAACTCTCATTCTTTCCCCCATATAGTTCGCATTTCTCTCTGTGGCTGTGTCTCGTCCAAGTGATTATATTTTTCAGTGCTCTGGCTTTATTTGGCTCGTCTCCTTGGGGGTCCAATGGAAAGACGCGTGTTCTTGGCCGTGTTCCCATGCCAAACCTTGTAGTTGACTACGTATGTCGCTTGGAATATCAGAGTCTCTTGCTCGCTATTCGTCGCCCGGATCTGATTCGTCTTGGAGCTAGGTTTGGACCATGCATGCGTCCAGATCCGTTAGTGCAACGAGAAGTGATTGAACGACAAAAAGATCTAGATCGTGTGTAAGTACCTTCTCAGTCAATTGCAAAATGTATGATTGAACTTTCATTCGTCTAACAGTGGTTTAGGTGGAGATCCACGTCTTCGGACAATGTTGAGTTACTCAATTCTAGCACAGTAATTGAAACTGTCAAGTCTGTGTGCGCTCTATGCCTTACTTACGAACATTATATCCCAGACTGTTGTTGACATCAATACTAGGTGGTGTGTTAAAACTACAGGCAAATAATCGCAACTCGTGCATGTTCAGGTGCACGTCTGAGAGTGATGTTGGTAGCCACGCTATCTCTTGCCTGATAAATGGCACATTTAGCACCCTCCGCGACGAGGCTGTCCCAACTTGAACTATTCTACTCGCGACGTTTGACAGTATACGCTGTCCTCAAATCCTCCTTACCTCCAGGTAATCTTTTGCATCATCTCTCAAGTTGTTCTAGGGGACAGGAGAGATCAGACACTCTCTTACAAGTGTCGTTGGAAGTGGGTGACGATTAGAATTGCTACCCCCAACTGCGCCTTCTGCACTCACAGTTAGCTTACAAAGGTTTCAGCCAACTATTTTCTCGACACCTGTATAAAGGAAGCAGTCTCAGACAGCCTGATTAATAGCCGAATTAATCATCTCTCTGACCCGGTTGTCAGTTGGGCGTCAAGAGTGTCCATGCCTCGGGGTATTTCACAGCAGCGATCAAGTTGAAAGATGGTTTGTTCCCTTATGTCTGGCCGTCCTTGTGTATGGAAGTCATCGTATTGAAATCCGTGAGTGTGTTGACCACGACGAGGCAAGATGAATTCTATTGATGCTACCGCGAGTTGTGACCATGCTGCTTGCTTGGGATTGGACGACTTTAAACTGAGAGATAGATCAAAGCTGTACAAACAGACTATATTAAATACTGCCGTTCCGTCATTGGTGGTAAATATAACTGTCTGATTCCAGGATGTTGTGCACTAAGAGTGCACTACACAGATTCCCCTATGGTGCACTTCTGTTCCGCATGTGATTCAGACAACACGGTAATAACACCGGCAAAACGCAACGCATGGTGTTCTAGAATACCTGAAGCCACTAGTGATTATTATATAACTTCAAAAATGTTCACTGTTCTCTGTATGACTAGTATTTGTGCAATGTTCACTCCCTACTGTGCCTGTGCTATCTAAAGCATTACTTGAGTACCGTTTCGTTTTCTAGGTACCCTCGTCATGCCTACAAGTGACTGTGCGTTTTTGAGATTTACTCCGTAATTTCAAGTGTAGATGGTATCCTCAATATCGCTCATTAAACAACTTTCTGAAAACTTCTAAAGGTGATTAACCGTTTCCATCTATTTCTCACTTTATGTACTTTTCTGAAATAGTTACCTTTCATCTTTAGCCTGTCAATGTTGACGCAAACTTCATTTTAATATTTGCTATCACGTCTCCTCCCCGGAAAGTTCGATGACGTTTCACTCTGCAAGTCTGTGTTCATCGACTGTTCGGTTAGCCTCAACCGTTGTGCTCTGTTCAAACTTTTGATGTAACATCGTCATGATTCTTACGGGTTGTTCTGCTACCAACGTCTGCTGTTAGAATAAATGCTTAATATCCAAATGACTTCAAATCCCTTTGTTCTGTTGGACAACCTCAGCTTTCACTTCTTTACTTGAGATCCGGGTGGTCACGTCACCATAGCACAATTCCATATACATCCTGAATTCTCTACCCGAGTTTGTTTGCTTCTCCGCTACGAATCTCCATTCACCAACACTAATATAATTGCATCTGATCATTCCCGTTACCCCATTATGCTATTCTACCTTGCATGTAATAGCTTTCAGTGAAGAACTCCGTTCACAATGTTTGTGTTTCGTACTACCTTCAAGCGCGCTCTCGTTCAATGACCTATCGTAGCCTACTCATTGTTCTCCAAACTCACGTGACCCCTCCCCAGTTCCGGATGCTGCATTCGCAACGATGGAAGTGGGTGTTTTCAGACGCGTCGTGAACGATGTTCACCGCTCTTGTCTACTTGGTCTCATCACACAGTAACGGTCGCCGATCAGGCACATTCTCAACTTGAATCTGTCAGCTTTCGACGCAGCTCTGGCTCCACGGAGATCACCGCAACACGCCGTACAACCGACACTACTACAGTAGAAGTCGCGCGAGCCGGACCTGTATGTGGCCTTGATCCAGCCTATTGTCTACAACCGCACTCGAGCGATCGTACGGCCTGGTCTCCGGACGACATAACGCAGTGGCCAGTAGGTGTGCTGTTGTCTTCCGTCATTACTTGTAGGTTGCTTCCGCACTTCTGTTGCTAACTTTTGTTGACACGGAAAGCTATTATGCATAGTGATTTTTGACCTTCATTTTAAACTGTCACCTAGCTGTGTTACTGTAACACACTGTACCACGTTCATTTGAGGCATGTGTTTTCATCACACCAGGAAGAACCATCTGCTTCTATTTTTCGCTCGTTCATCTTGTATTTCATTCATATTCTTCGTTATGTTGTTTTTATATCTGTGGTTATTCAACTGATAGATAAGTCATCGGGACTATTCCATAACAGTTCCGTTCCTCTGAGCCTGAGCATCCATCTGTTCGCTGTTTACTATGCTACAAACAATAATGCAGATTGAATTAGCAGATCCAGTGGAATCCAACCTCGACTATGCATGTAGACTTTCGTAGCACATTGGTTACGATACCAAACACTGATCTAACAGTAGTTGGTCTGGACCATATTGACGTAAGAAAATTCTGTCTGGGTTCGAAAAGCTGTATATTACCAACTATCAGTGTGATTGGTTATGTCAAACAGCAGCAAAATCCCCTTGTGGTTTACACGCGGATTATATATTCGGGCTTCCCGAGTGTTGTCTTCTGTCGTGCACTGTGGGCTGACTACTGATGCTTCTGAAGGATGCCTGTTACTCAGATGCATATATCAGATCTTGGAGCGAATCAATCGCTAATCTGGTTAAGTGCTTAGCCACTTCAAGAATTGTGGCACTTCTGAACAGAAAGACAAGTCTCATCTCACGGCTGCCGAATTCTGCTGAACTGTTAATCGACTGGAAGTATACATGTGATGATTCAAATCCGTCCAAACATACAGCCGTGTCATATTGCGACTCCTGTATGCAAAATAGATGACAGCCGTCCTCCGTTCACCCCAGTGCTCGTTAAATTCACTAGCTGTGGTACTAATCTCTGTCAAACTCGATTTGTTCAAACGTTTTTGCTTTCGTATAAAAATGTTGGTACTGTCTCCCTTATATGTACGTACATTCTGTCAGGTCATTGTTTTAACTCTCTCATTCTGCCACTATTATGCCCATCCGATGCCACAACTTCCGGTCGTTTCTTTCACCCACACCTATTCGTCAGATTTGTCAAGTTCCGCGCAATCGTTCCACCCTGGTCAACCTCGAGCCACATATGCAGTGTGAAGTGACCGGGCGACCATGTTGTGTCGGCATCCGGGGTGAATGTATTATCACAACCCGCGAGCATTGCGTGTTCTTACGCGGCAGTTACAACCCCAGGGCTGCGCTTTGTTCCCAGGTGGAGTAATTCTTTTCAAGCGGTCACAAATTTCTTTAAGTAATTAACTGCTCATAACTTAATCACTAGTTCGATTTTGCCAGAAATTTTATGAAATTTCCCGTTGCAGTTGTACCGAAGTGTGCCCTGACCGCAGCTCTGATAAGGTTTGTTCTAGGTTGTCTCAGTGGATCGCACAATTACCTCGTCACCCTACCGTTTTTGGTATCTCCTTCAGAGTTAGATACTAAATAGTTGAACATTACCCACTATCCGCTATAATTGTTCTGAAGCAATGGATTCAAGTTAATCGGTGAGCATTAAGAAACCAGCTACGTAGCTGTGATACTAGGTATCATGGACTTCGAATAGCCCCAGAAATCGTGCTCAAGTAATAAGGAGAAGACCCGGTACTGATAGCAGTAAGCAGTTGTTATTCATGAGTTGAGAAGCCGATTTTATGGATGTACAACGGTATTAAAGGAATCACAGTCTGTCATTGGCTGATCTCATTAGCATATGCAAAGTCACAAATTGTGTGTCAATTGTTGCAATACGGAACAAACAAATTGGCGAATAAGGAAGGCCCAACACTGAGACCGTTCGTCCAATCCCGACGTATCTTTAACGCGACATTTGGATTGACCGGTTGTCAGATTTTCTGTTGTGTCGGGGTTTGGATAAGCGGTGAATTGAGTAGATTTTCACCACAGTAACGCTCCAAGCTGAGATCGTATTCGCTGAGAGATGCATGCAGTACGTAAAGTTATGTCCGTTCGCTCAGATGTGTTCATTTTAAGTCGTACTGCTGCTTTGAATAAAAGGTTGAATCAACTTGAACCAATCCGAAGACGTTTCCACACCTCATTATGCCGAAAGTTATAAATTGTCAGGCATTACACATCACGTTCATTTGATATCATGCTAACGCATATTGTTAAGCAGTATCACTGTTTGTTCAAAAACTTCAGTACAATCGGTAAATTTCCAGTACAGTTTCTGCGTTCTGTGGACATGCTTGCTTTTTTATCGGTGATTACCCAGAAACTTACTGTGTCTCACATATTATTTCTTCTCTGTACCAATTTCATATCAGGTCAATTGTTTGGAGCAGTCCTGCGGCATGTGGGGATTTATTGATCAGCGAACCCCCATGCAATTCTACCGTGCCTTGTTTGCGCTCTTTCTGCATCCAAAGTGAGTTACTCCGAAAGCTCAGCGAACTGCCTGTCTGTGTATGTGCATGTAAAAAAATTCCCTGTCGGTTTTCACGGTTCTCCTTCAACCCGCATACAGCCACGGTGAGCAGTTGGTGTTGATAAAATATGTACCAGTTTTCTGAACGACACGAAAGAAGCTCACAAACTCAGTTGATAACGTTATCACTGTACAACTAATTCCAGTGTCTTTTTATGCAGAACATATCTGACTAAATTCAATTTTTGTCTAGTGAAGTGGGCTGTTTTTCATTCTGTGATCGGTCGAATATTCGGGTTGAGTCGTAATACACATCGTGCTCACTTAATTGTTTTATGGAGAAAGGTCACTTTCTATTCAGTTTTAGACTATGATGGTTTTTCTACAGAATCATTGTGTACATAGATTTTTTCGAGACCCAAATTTGGTTTGTAGCCGAACGTTCTCAGAGGATAACGAATAGTATGGTTACTCTTCACCAAAGTGCTAATTTCATTGTTTATGTATATGGCAATTACTATGCTCATCATCCTTTTTCTGTCCCACCCACACCCAGTTTGCTCGTCCTATTGTTGTCGTTATTCTTACAATTGATTCACATGCGAAACTTTGAAAATGTGATGGATTGGTGGCGAGTTGCTGTAATTTTTCTTCTATCTGGCCTCCTCGGAAGTTTTGTGTCTGTTCTTCTGCATCCATACCAGGTAAGCTGCCTGAAAGCCGCTAATCCTAATCTCTAGAGCAGCCAAGTGTTCGACCTTTCAGTTGGATTGTCTTTTAAAGTTAGACCCTTACCTACTAGTCGTAGATTCTTCGAATCGGTTCCATGTTTGGTTACTTTTTCAGTCACATCGTCTTCTTCCACATTTGCGAATTTCGTTAATCTATGACTTGCAGTTTGGGGGATGCTGCTCCCCACAAAGCTCTTGTACCGTGAATGTGCATATTGCAGCCTTCTACCTGTCATCTAAAAGCCCGCTTTCGACTCACACCGGCTATTGGTTCAATCATGCTTAGGAGCTGTTGAGTGGACCCACCATTTTAGTCTTGTTACTTCGATTTTGTGCTCTGGTGATGCTACATTTGTGATAGTTTCAATGTATTAGTACTCACGATTTTTCGATCTAGTACTGAAGTGTTAGCTTCATGCTGTTGGTGATCCTATTAGTTTAAGCGTCCCCCCACTTGCTTTATGAAAAAATGTTGGAGACCGGGGTATCACAGTCTGAAAACATTCCCTTAGTAGAACAGCGGTTCTGCAGAAATCTCCCCTTTCGGAAACGATTGAACGCTGATGCATCGACTTCCCTTTTTAGCAGTAATTTCTCACAAAATATGTTTATGGTCAACTTTGTGCATCACTCATTTCCTGTGCTCATGACACCTGTATCTCACCTATCAAACACTGCATTTCAGTGGAAACCAAAGGTACGCTGGCTCACAGGGGGCTCGCAAAAGTGGATTTATCCTTCATCCAGCTGAATGTTTTCATTGGTTAATAGTTTTATCGTAATCGGCACCACCGAAAATATTTCCATGAGCTTACTATAGAACGAATCATTTGGAGTATGATTATTTAGTGAGGCCGCGATCGGTGTGCACTTTCGTCTGCTTCTGATAAATCTTCATGTTAACCACAATGCACGCCGGTATCTGCGATCTGTTTTGCACTCAGACGGAAAATTTTAGGGCCCGAATGTGGATTGGTTTATTGGCGTCATTTCTCAATCCCTGTTGATGGATGGTAATTAGTGGTAGAACACTGGAATTAACATAACTTGAACACCACTCACAATCGATCGCGGCCCATCCATCCCTGTAAATTTGTATTCTGCACTTTTCACAAATAAGCACCTTCCACGAGTTTTCTTATAGCGAGTGCTCGTCAATTTAGGTCCATAGGTTGTTACAAGAGAAACGGAGACCTTTGCTTGTCCGTTCGTGACTCTCCGCTGGTCGATGAAAACTTGTGTTGGGCAGTCTATAGGTATAAAAAAGTGAATGGAACTAAATGACAAGTAAATTCGATGAACCTGCAGTCATTTCAACAATTACTGCAACACATTGAAGCAACATTCGGTCAGACATGCGCAACTGAGGATCTGCGAGACTGGACTAATATAGCGGTTATGCTTGTAGTACTGGCCGTCTCTCACGTATGTGTCGATCGAGTAGTATTCTAAAAGCCTCAACCGATTCCATTGTGACCCTACAGTTTGGCAGTGCGTTCCATCCTGAACTGATCTTAGCTGCGAAGCAGTTCTGTCTGCAAACTATCTTATCTGTTCCACTACTCATTTTGAGCAAGTGGCCTTTTGAAAGTTCATCGTTTTTTTTGTAGGAAAAGTGTGCTAATGGATTACTCGGGTTATGTAATATTTTGTGGGTAAAAACTAGATCTCCCTTGAAGTATCTGTAATTCTTCGAGAATTAACGTAAGTCTGCTAGTGTTTCCTGGTAGGGGGCTTTCTTCAGCATCATACTTCTTCCGGTGGCGTGTCTCTGAATGCTTTCAACAAATGTTGTCCTTCTTAGAATAAAGATGACAGGTCTGTATGTTTGCTTCAAGGTGTTAGCAAATCATGTAGGTAAACATTGTGGGAAACACTTCAGAGTGGATGGTTCCACAAATTCTTCGAGAACCGCTGTATTATCAACCTCACATTAAGCACAATCGAATTATCATATCTGATCGCTCAGCTGCATTCGTAAAACCTGCGGTCAACTATGACTGACTTACAATTTATGTCAACCAAGTCTTCTGGCACTTGATAGTAATCGACCTATCGCTCAACAAGCTGTTTCATCTTAGGTGGAAGTTTTATTCATAGATCAAATAGACGAAATATACAACATTTTGTTCTCGGCAGCCATTGATAATACTGCAAAATATGTTTGCAATGCTTTACTGTACTTGGATTGTTGTGAGGCACTGACCTTTATGTAAACGATATGTTACGACTTCTGAGTGCTTTCTTTAGGGATATGACGATATTGTTGATTTCTACAAGTGTCCTTTGACACCGAAACTCAGTAAAACATGCATCATGTTGTTAGGCACAGCTGGGTTTAGTTGGAATAGAGCCCCCATAAAAATCAAATCAAGATATCTCAGCATGCTTGTATCCGTTTTCCATTCTATATGAGTCCGATGGTCGATTGGCAATACGATATCACGTAGAGGGGAAAATCGGTACTCATACTCTATATTGGGATAACTAATTGAAAACAACACGCAATAATAAACCTCTGATTTTTATTGTTCAAAACAAGTATGGATTGGACGTTTTAGTCTGTTTTCAGGTGGTCACCTGCGATATATAAGGAAGTCACCTCATCATCATTGGAGAAGCAGATTTAAATAGTGCTACTACGCTGATAAGTGAGCTTTGTGGAAGACATTTTCTGTGGATACTCATTCCGGTGTTACCAAAATTGCTAATCACGGAGGTGATGAAATGCCAACAACTGGTTTGTCATAACAGGATCAGTATTGCCTGTAACATATGGTTCATCATTTGAACCGCAAGTACGGTCATCATTGTTCAAGTGGTACAAACAAATGGAGTCAAGGTTCATTCTAGCTTTTGTTTCAACTCAGATTGTTCAGTTTTTCAATATGACATCTTGTAATGTTGGTCGTTAAATTTTCGGGTATTTTTTTATATAGAATTTTCCCGGTTCGTAACGTTTGGTCGATACAATTGCACCGCATTAGTGTTTTGTTAAACAAAAGTAATTTCTTCATCACTCAGGAAGAAGTTCAGCGGGAAGTCAAACTTCTTGTTTATTTGTTCACAAAACTAAGGAGCTTTCCTTATTTTAGTCACATTCAGCCTGCAGAAACTAATAATCATCCAGTATAGACCAATGTAAACCTTAGAGGGCGGTGAGTTATCTGACTGTTATGTTGTTAACATCTTGTTTCAATGTATGACTTTTCGATTCTATCTGTTTAAAAAGGAACGATTTATGCTGTATGTTGAGTTCCCTTTCATAGCGGGTTTAGACTCAGTTGTAAAAAATCTGGGTTTCTCTTGAATTAGAACAAGCGACAGAAACACAATACCTAAGAGCGGCCTGCCTTCTACTACGTTACGTAACCACTCTAGGAGTTCAAAAATGTCACATTTGGACTCCGTCTCCCCTCCGTTCTCACTACCTTATGTAGAATATACTTAATGATCCAGTAGATCGACTTTAGCTGCAAGGCTTCCCGGACGGTTCGTGTTAGAACCCGCCAACGTCACTATTAACCATTGAATTTATATTGCAGATATGCAACTTGGCACGTTTAGATTTCCGTTAGACACCCATAAATCATCACTTCACTACAATATCGGTCCAATCAAAGTTTACAAGTCTTCGTCATGGTTAAATCTTTGCTCTTGTCAATCTTGTTTTCTCCTACTAACCTCTTAACTTGTCAAATCCGTGTAGATCGGAACGGGGCCATCGCACATGGGCACTTTGATCGCCCAACTGATCGATTTTTCTATTCATCGTGCTGTACTCAAGGATGAATATTTTGGCACGCTTTTCATGAGTTTGTCTATCATATGCCTGTTTCTCCTTGGTCTGTTACCTTTAGTAGACAACACGGCGAATTTAGCCAGTGGGATCGCTGGTGCACTACTGTATCCTGTTGTAATGTCATTTGAGAATTGTTGCGTTTTCCGCTCCGTTTGTTTACTGATCTACCTATCACTGTTAACTACGTCCATTATTCTTATGTACACCGTGCCTTTTGAAGGCTGTCATTGGTGTAGGCATTTGACATGTGTTCCTTTGGTCCCCGGATTATGTGACCTTCTCCATCCTGGTGAGGATAATCATCTAGATTGTATTTCAGCCAACTGGTAATCGATTTTCCTCTGTCTCCAACCGGTTTCCAATCAAATATATAGCTTTCTTATCGTCTTAATTCAATCACCCATTTTGTATACTCTTATAGATGTCCTGTTGATCGGACACATAGCCGACATATTTTCGAGAATCAACCTGTTAATCACGCCATGCCCATTTCCACATTAATAACCACGTTGACACATCGTGCTTGGTACGTCAACGCGGTTGATCTTTCATCGTACATTCAGAACGTGACCTAGACAAACAGCCGTGTTCATTCACTGTGCACCTGAAACGGTTGATAGGTCCAGTCCGTCAAGCACAAATAGCGTCGGTGCCATCCTGTCTCGTACTCCCCACACACTTACATCGTCCCGCCCACGGTTTGAGACAGTCATTGGATCACGAACATTGTCAGATTCCCCTACAGGTGTTCACGCTACTAGAGTTATGAAACTAAATGGGGAATGACACAACGCCTCGTGCCCTGACTCCGTCACATTAGCTAGGCGGTACGCGGTGTCCGTGGGGGAATATTCAACCCCAAGATTCGTACAGCTCCACTCAGCAAAGGAATCGCAAGTCAGCAACTGCTCTTGCCTCAACCCATCCGTCCGTCATACTCCGCACGTTGCTATACTACGTTATATATATATATATATATGTTTATACGTATTAACGCTACTGCCCTCTGATTATAAGTAAACACTCTTAAAACGAAGTGTTCCATTTGAGGATAACTTAGTGATTGGTAATGTTTTCTAAAATTTCGTTTCGGCACTGTCTTGTTTGTTCGGTGCTACGTCTTTCATTCCACGGATTGACATAGCGTCTTATCGATACAGTGGAATTAATTTTTAACTCGCTGCCAGTCTGAACAAATTCATACAAACGTTGGAACTGTGGTTTATTTATATCCGCTTTCCGTTCGATCTTATCATCTTCAAGTGGAAATAAAGACAGCGGATAAATTGCAATCTGTTGGTATCGCTTTTGTAAACGTTCCGTGAAATTTATTTTTCTAAGCTAGGTCAAATAGTGAAAATACTTGTTGACTTTAATGCTTATTCCAAACTGGCCGAATAACTGGACGTTCTTGAGTGTGCAACGATCTATCCCGCGCCAAAAGCCGTATGCGTGGAGTGGTGCGACCGTACCCATAGTGAAGTATCTCATGGTACTCAAATTTGGATGGCAAACTAGAATGCTGTGGCACTCCGTTGGATGCAGGAATTGACCAGTTTGGAATTGTGACAAGGAAGGTCGGTGGATGGGTTGGTTTGAAAAGAATCTGAAGGGGAGTGTGTAGTGGTCGAAAAGAGTCTCTGAGTGAGTTCAGTGACCAAAAATGAACGAATGCACCAGAACAGTTACGGGAGTTTTAGCGAGTTACAGGAATAAAGAGCTTGACTCACAGAAAGGGTTCAAGAGTACCACCACAACATTCCAAATTACCAGTACCCGGAAAGCGAGGACATTCCGAGATTACCGTGGGCGGCGGAAACGCGGTCGGTGCCGTGACGATGTTCGGAGTACAACGGAGCTAAAAATGGATGAGATCCGTGTAGTATCGTCAAGCAACTACGCCACAGGTAGAAGAGCGGGAAAACGTGCGTGCAAAAAAACTTTATTGTTATCGCAAGGTCATTTTAAATCAATTCGAACAACATGCGGAGATGACGCGAAACGTTGTTGTACAATAGTGAAGCATCGTCAGTGAACGAACCCAAGGGAAAAACTCTACAGTACTTCCTCTCCAGAGCATTTCTGAAATGCTCGATAATCGTCCGATAAGTAAAGCGGGAGAAACATGAAATTTGTCAACGAAAACGTGCTGGTGAGGTAACATGTCTACAGGAACGCGTATTTGGACGAAGTGGAGATGGGTGAGGGAAGGTCGATAAGATTGTATGAGTCCTTTCGGTAGACGGATGGGGATAAAATGCTTTTTGTCATTACTATCGATTGCGGCTGAAGACTCTAATGTGTAAGGAGCGGAAGGGATAGATGCTTCAGGGCTTTGCGGTTCGGTTGCATCTATGGGATGGAAATTCCCCGTGCGTGTCGACGTAGGCTGGCTCGAGACGGTCAATACTCACAGTAACTGGCTTTCCGAAACGTTCAATCGTGAAAACACTATACGTTCGTGAGATAACTTTAAATGGGTCATCGTAAGGTGGTGGAAGTTGGGACCGAACTGCGTCACAACGAAAGGAAACATGAGTGCAAGTCCTTGTCGTCGGTAACAGAACAGCAGGTAATGAATGAAGAGTCACTTACCACCTACATGGTGGAAGTTGAACGAATCGTCAACGATAGGCCACTCGTGCCTGTTTATGATGATCCAGATGGTCTCCAGATACTTCGTCCTGGTGATTTGTTGTTGTTGCGCTCGAACATAGGCCTAAGTACAAATAAGGTTACATTGTGCGAACGTTACACCAAGGGCTGGAGACAAGCACAGCACTCATCTAGTGTGTTTTGGAAACGATGGCGGCGTGAATACCTACCCCAGCTGCAAGATACACCTATGTGATTGAAAGCTTCGCGTGATCTTCAAGTAGGCGATGTAGTTCTTCACGAAAGAGCCTCCAGATTTGTTTCGCCCTATGGTATAATCACCGAGGTATTCCCTGGTGACGACATACGTGTACGCCAGTTGTCGGTAAGAACTTCATATGGCACTGTAAGACGGAACATCAGATCACCTTGTTATTTGGAAGCGTCTGCAGAGTAACACCGAATTACTATGGATAAGGCAGTAGGTGTGGACCCTCCCGTCGAACCGGCCGTTGCCGCTGTTCAAGTTGCCACCTTGAGTTTGGAAAGCCAGCCGGTTTTCGGGGCCCGTTGTTGATTTTGTCAAGGTTTTTTGCTATGCTCTCTTCTGCAAATACAATACATTACTCATCCTTGTTCTTACACCACCTACTTTGACCGTTTCCATTACCACAATTTCAACCGAGCCCTGTAGACTACTAAATATCGAAATTATACGTTTTTTCTTCCATATTTTTCCTTGAGTAACTTATGATTCCCGTCATTTCTCGATGCATGAACAGTCGTTTTGCTCCGATCACTTGTTTGAGTGAGCTCAACCCGTTTCATCGTCCACCATTGTTTATCGGTGCCTGGTTGTCAATTTGTTATGCGGGCACTATCTTTCTTTGAATTCTGAGGATTTTCACATTCGAGGTGAGAAACAATTTACTTGTACATTGATTCAGTTAGTACTGTATTAAATCCAGTTATTACAAGCGCCTTCTCGTTAACCGTTTCGAGGACAGATTATCTCTGTCGTCGAATATTGAAAGGCATTTGCTAGACCAACAGATTACGCGTAACTCGGTGTGAACTTGAGTCGTCAGCAAACGATTCAATATGGGATGCATATAAATGTGATTTCAGGATCACACGTTTGCGTTTCAGCAATTTTCTCTGGACTCATTGTAAATTTGTTGGTCCATCGCTTGCTTTCCCCATTTTCTCCACTAACCTGTCACTTGTCCCCACTACCTCACCCACTCCATTCTGTTTTTTCTGAACTAATGTGTCAATAAATATCCGCCGCGTAAGTGGCCATTCTTCTCCTGGCCCACTGGCATGTCGGTTCACGTTTGACCTTGTTGGTCCTGTTGAGAAGCTGTTGAGTTTGCTGGACGAGACTATCGTCGCGAACGATTGAGGTTTGCCTTTTGTATTTATTGATGCATTCCGTTAATAGTACCGTAGAAATTGTTGGATCCAATCTTGTTCTCATTTTGGGGATCCGTTTTTGGGCTACGCGTAACTCAACAATCAGACGTGAATCGTTACA
>QNGE01008660.1:0-15786 GCA_008508345.1 Paragonimus westermani | reverse complement strand
AAGGCAATCGGTCGAAATAGGGTTTGGCACTGTTTTCTGGAATTAACACAAGTACATAGAAGTGAACAATCACGAGTTTCCTATGTATTAAACAGAGCAGAATAAAACAACAAGATGAAAATTCCTTTAAAACGCAGATAGCAGCATCACAAAGAAAACCGTTCGAATGGTTTATGACCCCACAGGCGGAAGAAGCCGCCACCTGTGGAACCGCGGTAGGCGGAGCATGGAATGATTCATGATATGTCTGTTATTACAATTAACTGTCCCACCAGATCTGCGTCCAAAAAGTAGCAAATCAAAATCGAATCGTCGTCACTTCGCCGGAAGCCGAGCCAATGAAGCTTATGAATTCTGAGTTGAGAATCGTAATCTGCACTTCTAAGTCCATTCCTAGTTCGCCGGTTCAAAAGTTGGTACACGCGTTGAAGGCAGAGACCCCGTTGATCGTAAAGGCAGTCATTGAAAGCAAGCCGTAACACTGTACTTGGGGATTACGATGACTCCCAAGAACAAAGCAGAATTACTTGCATAGTGAATTTTCAAGTAGTAGAGAAGTAAGCAGTGCTCCAAAGTGACCTATAGAAGCACTGCTAACGACCTCAGAAGGAAGGCTATTCCGATGGCCAATAGTCCCATAAGAAGGGGACTGTTGCCCGAGGCAGTTCTGAGGACGGAGCTTGGAAAGCTCCCTGTTATCTCTACGCCGGCTCTCATCATTCGTTGCAGTCGACGTCAGCTAGGAACTTCGATTCAGGACTCGTACGCGGTATTTCTTAGACCGGTGACTGGTTCGGTGGAGGCGCGCTGTAAATGCTCGACAGCCAACATGTCTATCTTCAGGTCGACATGTGCGACCCAGTAAGCACAGCCCAGGAGCCGCCTCATATAAACCCCGTGAAGCGTTCGTAACGCTTTGTCGTTTGTGCAGGTGAAAATGTGCCCAATCTTCCTAAGGGCCTTAACTCCCTCTTCTGCCGCCAGCTCATGGTGGTGTGCGAAGAGTGAGTCAGACGACAACCAGATGCCCAGATCTTTCTTCATATCGATTTGCATGATATTCACCGTGCTGCGCGCACCATGAATCACGAAGGCGTCGCCAGAATCTCTATCAGGTGCCGAGTGCGCGCACTTGTTGCCGTATAGTTAGCAATCCAATCGTCTGACCAGCACTTGACTACACCAGGATCAATCTATAGCGCACTGGGATAAGCGGCGCTCCAGATATTTTGGTCATCGGTCTAGAGAGGTGTGCTACTGGTGACACTTTTGACAAGTTTGATACACTGAGTTCCCTTTATCCAGTTCACGAGGACAGCAAGAAGACGGAAAACATTCGATTTGAGTTTGATGGATATGCTCATAAGCAAGTTGACGGTGTGGCAATGGGTAGCCCGTTGGGTCCAACACTGGGTGATATTCTTCTTGGAATGGTCGAAGATGGACTTTCGGATTGTATTGATCGTTCTTTGCTCTATAAACGGTATGTCAACGTATCATATTATTCACCATATTTGATCATTTCATGAACCTTTTACACCTGTTTAACTCTGCCCACCGAAATCTCCATATCATCTATGAACAAGAGTTGAATAACTCACTACCATTCCTAGACGTCCTTACATTTAGGCGCTCAGATGTTACACTCAGTAAGTCGGTTTATCGAAAAGCAACATGGAGTGGACAGTACCTACAATTCTCTTTATTCACGCCAGTCGCTTACAAAAGTAGTTTGGTACGAACTGTTGTTCACCGAGCAAGGAACCTGTGCACGGTTGACAGCCTACAGTCTGAGGAGGAGCTCTTGAAGTATGTTCTGTTTGCGAATGAATATCCAGCCAGATATATTGAAATTTATTGCAAGAACGAGTTACTGCCTCCAAACCACAGTTGGTTTTCATCAACATTCCTTACACAGGTGACCACAACGTTACCAATGTAAATCGAAAGTTGGAGGCTGTCATTGATAGCACACATCCCGTTGCGGAATTGCGCTTGTTACTCTCCACACGTAGGATGAGCCTCCACTGCCCCTATCGTTCTTCTTCGGGAAACTCTGCCTCTCACGTTGTCTACCAGTTCACCTGCAGTTGCGGTGATTCATACATCAGCAGAACGGACCGAAATTTACGACAGAGGAAGGCGGAGCACATCCCCAAGTGGCTAGNGATGGCGCGCGTTGATGAGCGCTCTACTATCTTGCGCGGAATGCCAGCAAGGCTGACTGGCCAGTAGCTAGCGAGAGAGTGCCAGTCGCCCACTCCGAACAGAGATGTGACCATCTTCTCTCACCACGACAGTCCGGACTGTCTGATTAAACAGCTAATAAAGTGGGTCTGCCGGACTAACAGCTGCATCTTTGAGATTTCTGGGATGTTCTCGAAGTTGACCAAATCTACCGTCTTCCTGAAGCGCCGCTGTTTACGGTCCACATGCTACTCAGTTAAATTCAGCCAGATCTTTATGACGAAGTGGTTCGATCAGTATTACTCAATTTCCGGCTTCAGAACGCCCCCCTGGCATACAGGCACTGCGAGTGGGAGGCCCCAGCCAACTATCAATTGGAACGACTGCAGAAAATTTTCTTGGTGGGCCAACTAATCAGTCCATTCAGATAGTAAAACAGTTGGATCTACCTCAGAAGAAGATTGAACAGAACGTGGAATAGTTCGAAGTGCCCATACCTCCAGAAGCCAAGGAAGCTGACGCCGGAAGTAATGATAATGATGATGGTGAAAACAGTCGTCAAACTGGATTCCAGAAAAATGGCAAAATACGATGAAAGGACGAAGCAGTTACCTGGACTGACGACCACAGAGGTAAGAATATGCTTAATAGGTTAACACTAGGGGATTCGCTCACAAGAGACGCAAGAGAAAGTGCCGACCTACGGTGACTAGCCTTATTTTCTGCCTGCTGCCATTACCTCGCTTGCAATCCCATCACGATGGCTAACCAGGATGGAGGACAAAAAGGTTTCACGCCCGACGTATCTTAGTTTTCGCCCTTGCGGCTCATGCGGGACAAGCTTGCATGCATTTCTCGGATGCGTTTCTGCAAGTTGAATCCTCCAATCAAACCTCCCCCTATATTACATGCTTCCGAGTGAGCACAGTTTCAATCTCCACAACCTGTCCTCACGTGTTTTTCTAGCCACAGTTGCAAACATCCCCTCGATAGAAGTCGTCTGCATTAATAATTATTGCGTCCTGACCTACTGACAGATCTTGCTGCGTAGGCAACGCTGTATGTGTTATTTCTCCCAGTTATGTACGAATTTCTGTAGGACTTGCAGTGCGCGACATGCGGTGTTTCCGACTTAAGGTTAATGGACGTAGACATGGTCTATTCAGACGGGCTCAGAGTGGCATCTCCATTGCTTTCAACACCATCACGTGGCCTTATTACACCAGTTCCTGCTGCTGGCATCGTTCTCATTGCGTGCAAAGAATTACTGGGTGGTCGTCACCCTCCCGTGATCTGTTGAGCAGTCAAGTTGGCGAGCACCCTATGTTAGACTCGAGTGCGTATTTTCAAGCAATTTGTTCTATCACCCTCTCCTGGCGTTCGCTCCGTCTAGACATGGGTTCCTAGTGGTAATAATAATGATAATAATAATACTAAGTAAATATCGCTCACGCAACTTCCTTCCACTAAAAGTTCCCTCTATGCGGACAATATTCTTCTTGTGCGCATTGTTTACGTTCTTTCTTCAACACCCTGGTCATTCTGTCACCATTAAGAAGTTTCCATACTTAAGCCGCGCCACAGAAGTGACTAGAGACAGAACGCTAGCCATCATCGTCTGATTAACTTCTTCTTATCTACACAAAACCTTAGTAACCACTTCTAGCAAGGGTTCCTCAGCACTCATTCATAGTGCGGCTTACATCGGCAGATTCGCCGTCATTTTCGCGATTTGCCTGCGGCATAGTTCAAAGTACAGCCTCAAAAAGGCAAAGTTTGGTTTGACGGTTGTTGAACCCCAAATACTGCGTTCGACGTTCTTCTAGTCGAATATTCATATATTTCCTAAAATACTCTCATATTCAGTCGTAGCCAGTAAGAATATGCATCAGTTTGAATGAAGTTTGGAAACTTTCTTGAGAAAAATTCACGTCACGTCCATTTTTGCCCCTTGCCTTTCTAAGGACGGTGCATTTGCAATGGATCCAATACCATCTAAAGAAGACCTCTGTGCCGCGTGACGTTACACCGCGTACCTTTCGAATCGGTCAATTCTATTAGTCCAGATTTGGATGCTTATTTATAAATCCAGCACGATGGGTCTTGTACATGTTTGCGTCTGAAACTTTTATGTGTACAAGAAAACGGGTCTATAGTCAGCACACAAGTATCAATACACACATCCGTTCGTAATAATCAAATCGTCCTGGTACGCCCTCATATCACGTTTAGTGATGGTAGATAGGTAGGTATTGGGTATTGTTCATTATGCAGAAGCTGTACACGCGAAAACTGTCGAGAAAATCGAGAATAATACTTAACCCACTCGTCTCGTAAGACTGCATAAAAATTTCTCGCTGCCATATGCGTTTTCTCTTCTCCTAATAGATCACCTAACAATTTTTCTGTTTTGTTAAACCCCCTTTGCAATCTACATGCCAGCAGTATGGAGCAAACCGACATCGAAATTTGCTGGCCCTCATATACCAGGAACAGCTGTTAATCGATCTCTTTCTCGTGTAATACGAACATGACGTCAATAATTTTGCGTAGAAGGTTTTGCCAGAAAATTACGTTCATTCCACAAATATATCGGATGTAAGAAAACATTACACAACTCACGGACAATCGAAATCCCGCACTGGCTGGACAACTGCAAAGTTCCGTCGATTTGAAACAACTTACAGGATCCTGTCTAGAAGTCCACCGATTTTTCCACAATAGTCAGATTTCCTTCTTTTGCAACAAAATTTTCTACACTTTTTGCGACGCCAGCTACACCGAGTGATGGCGGAATCCCTCAACATTCCATTCTTGTCGTCCACCACTCATCCTTTCTGTATATGGACTTGACTGTTAGGTCAGGAATAACCTTGTGAAGTGCAAACTGATACGAAAAGTCAGCCTTTCACCACTTTGCAGATCACGAAAGCTATGTTTTAAGAGCATCAGCCTCAAGTGCCGTTTCAACACCTGAAACTTTTCCCCTCATTTTCTATTCCAGTTGCTTCATTCATACAAGTGTTGTAGTATGCTACTAGTAAGTGTGCGTACTGTGCGCAATCATCTGTATCGCTTTGTATTATGTGCACTGGTAGCGCACACTCAAACGTGCTCCTAGCAGATGCGTTGGGAAATGTACCATTGTATTACAGCATGCTAGTGCGGTGAGCTAAACGGAGGCCAGAGCATGTGGTCTTATCTCGGATGACACTTACCTTGGTGTTGAATGGAGCTTTGGTTCGCTGTCACACTGCCCACTAGTAGAACAGATGGGAACGTAAGATTTTGAGGTGGATGTAACCGAGGGGACGACAAGAATGCTTAGCTGCAAAGCGCTTTGGTTAAAGGTGAAGCCGGACTATCTACCAACGCACCTGTCATGTGGTGTTTATTAAAAAATCGTTTCAAAGACCAGTTCTGAATTAAACACGTAAACGCCGTGTAGCGAGACAAAGTTCCAACCGTTCGCTTCTTTGTGAAAATGACAGAAACATAGAACTATGATCTCAGCGCTATAAAAAATTATCTCAATTTGTTCAAGTGGCGGCCAGAAAAGTGTTATTCCTCAACCGACGATCACAAACAAAACCTCTATTTCAGTGGCGACCATGACAACGTACTTGTTACATGCGGCAAACAATCAATCATGTGCGCTGTTATGCTGGTGCTAAAAGTAGCCCATATATGGCCCTAGTCTACGTTTCCCTTCACAAAATATTGTGGAAAGTGTACATAAGAAGGATTCGCTGTTCTAAGTGTGATAAAAAATAGATAAGTTTTTCAACTGGAAGTAAAAAATTTAAACTCTGTGCAATTCTTGTTAAACCATTTCATGGATACGCCAAAACAGTGTTTTGTGCGTCCTCAAGGTGGACAGAAGTAGAACGTTCGCAACGAGTTGCAGCTGTAATCGTGAAAGTTCACAGGAAGTCCACGCATTCGGCTGCTTAATAAAATAACAACATTCTGCAGTCAACACTATCGTCCTTTTCTTCATCGGAGATGACAGGAAAAGCATTCTCTCTCATAGACCGATTCAGGGAAATGGCCGGGAGAAAATTTCGTCTGGAAGGATGATCCACAGCGTATGCTGAAAATACATTAAATTGCAGGTTGTCGACCAACCTTGATCATCCCCCGTCAACTGCAGTTCATGTTTTCTCTTGGGTGCAGTTTTTGACACTGTCGGCTGCTTATCCACTCAGCATATTTTGGAATTCGGCTTAAGCCATACATGATTTTCCTGGAGAAAACCTTTATGGCTGTTGCAAAGCATGCAGCCCTTCGTGTTGGTGTAATTGACAGTATCCGAGAGGACTGTAGGTGACTCATACGGTGCGCGTAACAACTTTGTTGAGTGGCGAAACATTTTTCAGTGCTTGTCATAAACAGTTAGCTATGGAAGCATCGTACTGAAAACTGGAATCAAGGGGACGGTGCCTATGATCATTATACCCTTTGGGGAGTATGGTGACGATCGTCAAGAATCTGCCAAAGTGCCTCAGAAAGCTGAATCCCTCGGGCTTTCGCTAGATTCGGAGCGATGAACACCCAAATGATGACACGTTAGGGGCCTGATTCCAGTGTGCGGGAACAGGTGCCTTATACGTTTAGTGGATTCTTACTGGCAACCTGAAGTTCGAATTACTCCAAGCAACGTGAGCTCTTCGCACTCGATGAGATAAAACTGACTTCGGTATGGTTATCTTTCGGAAAAACGGGGCCTGAAGATCATATTAGGTAAAAAACAATGGGTGACTGTGGGCAGAAGTGCTAATTTAGCTGTCGCCGCTACTAGCTGGCAGTTGCGGTTCCCCTGAAATTTGATAAATTATACGGTTTGATTAAATTCTATACTGTGATCCCAAAACCATCACGGTATCAGCGGTGTCCCGTTTTCGATCATGACCTGGTGAGACTGTGTCTTCTAGAAGTAGGACTAGATTGCGAGCCTTTCTCCACCTAGAATTCACAACAAAACTCTGTAAATGGACCTGCTAACGTGATGCTCACACTTATCGTCGCTTTGTTGGTGCCTGATGCACGAATTGGCTGATCCTACTGTTTCAATGTAACCAAAAATCTTGTCATCGCAAAGGGAAGAAATGTTTCTCTGCACCAGGAAGTGCTGCATGAAGTCACCAGCGGTCACACAGTTCCCCTCACTTCCCTTAGCTGGCAAGGAGACCGCAATGAAGTAGGACATTCCCAGATAGACATTACTGAGAATATGTTGCTTCCTATATAAAAGCGAACCCCGAGAATATTCCCTTGAGTGCGTCCTGAGAAGTCCCGATGAGTTACCTACCTAGTACATACCTAAATAAATCGAGTGCTACTCGTATGCCGTAATTTTTTTCGTTATCGTAAAGAAAAATTATTTTACGGCACACTCCGCTTCGATACTTTGACACATGGTGCAGAAATCGGAATCGCCGAAGTCTGTGTCATGACCTCATGTTCGTTTCTTAACTGGCCGTCAAATGAAAACGACCTTATAGCATGATATTTCTGAAATTCACCATGGCTGCTGTTGTGGTTGCTTACTTGCTAACGAATGGTTGTCGAAATGTGTATATCTAGACATACGATTATGCAGAATTTATTTATCAAGTCACTAACAAGATATTTTTCTTTTCCAGAAGGTGCATTGTATTGCGGCTGTCAAGGCGATGTTTGAGGATCGTGGTATAACTGAAGAGCCTGAGTTCCTTAACATAGATGTACACAGTTATCTTGCAGATAGCAGATTCGGTGGATAGGATGACGGGGCTTTGTCTGATACACAGCGTCAGTCATCCAGAGCACATGCAAACCGACGGTTCTGTGTTGAAAGAAGGCGGAGGTAGTGTGTACCGTTCCTCACATACTACAAACAGATCGTTCATGTCGACTACCCCACGTGTTCATTCTGAGTGATTTCACTCGCCCATCTCTGTTTAAGCGTGTTTCGGCGTACGGGATGGTCTTTCTGCACCCGTAATCTGGGACATATGGATGGAGCAGTCATAAGTGTTTAAGCTCGAGGTACTGTTTGCTTCAATCGTAAGCTAGGACAATTACACGAGACCTCTGTCAGTTTTCTAGGGGGAAGAGCTTCTCGCTGTCGTCTGTTCAGCAAGTCATCTTGTCCGCATCCAAGTTTTTGCACATATTTCGACGTTTTAATATCTGTACTGGTGTATCTTGCGTTTGCAGCTCAATGAAAAGCTTGATCCTTATGGTCCAACAGCGGTTCAATCACTGAAACTATAGTCACGTTTTCTTACTTGAATGCATCGAAAATTTAGGAAACGCATGCCACATCACTTTGTCGACATCAATCTTCACTATATTCGAACATTGGTTCTCCAAATTGACGTCAAATGCAACGTTTTGTCATTTTTTCGTCGATCGCTATTCTTTTAATCTACCGCACAGCCTCTGCCCACGCCTTTGGGAGATTACAGCAATTAACTTCCCTACCAGCAGAACTCGATGGTTTCACGAACCGAAACACATCAAAAAATCTGGTAAGTCACAAACGTTTTTATCTCACAGATTACAGAGGAATTTACAGTCTACCGACCACATGTGGCGCACATGTCAAACAATATCTGTCGGATAGCCAAAACGGAGGTGCCGGTGATCGGAATCCCCAAATAATACCTCAACACGAAGGTGAGGCACGTTCGGAAGCCTACAGCGGGCGGGTTGGGTCCAACCCAACCGACAGGAACAGCTGTCACTCAGTGTGGCCGGAGAAGCGGAGGAAATATGGCAGGCAAAACGGGACGGATTATCCGGTTGGAGGTGCAAACAGTCCAGCACTCGATGGAGTAGCTCAGCACGGGCGTGAAACTTGATGGAACCTAAGAGCAAATAGATTGTGGCCACCACAGGCGATCGGATGAGCTACTGCCCGACGAGATCTGAACAACCGATGAGGGATTGTAGGCAAAAAATCCCAACCGAAGGCATCGGTCACACATGCAAACTAGGCAGGAGTGCACTTGACGTGAGAGCAGGAGCTGTCGGATTGTTGTGGGCTAGAATCTCGGTTTACAAACGCGAGTGCATGCGTGGCGTGGCAACCGGCAATTCCGACAGTAAGGATCGGGCTTCATAAAAAGCGCCATTTTGCTACGAATGCAGACGGTAAATGATCCCCGTTTTTGATAACCGTGTCCAAATTCATTGCTAACTCCAACCATCACTTCGGATTCATGTGATCCATCCACATGTATCGGATCTAACGGATGTACACAGCTTGGATACGAATTCGGCGCAAAATTCTGATAGCCCAGAATGAGCTGTTTCACAATGGTTCTTGAAGTTGCGTCAGTTAAGAGCTCAATCACATAGGATAAACCCACTTCCATTAGACTTGCACCGCTGTGCTGCTCTAAAATGATGCTCATCCCACGACGGAGGTGAACGTGGGGACAGATTATTAAAAAACTACGCTTAAATGGATAGCCAATTTCGCTAGTCTATAATCCCCTCCGAAACACGCACGAAAGTGACACGGAATGAAAAACGAAACATGGGTTGCGACCCACGTGAAGTTTGTCTCGGATCACATGTTTTAGAGCCCTAGTATGCGCGTAAAATTAAGAATGATGGGGGGTGCAAATCATTCAGAATGATGAAATACAGACTGCCACGTAAACGCCACAGTGAGCAGAAACAGCCCCACTCTTGCACATTGGTAGTACTTGTGATTGTAATATGCAGAAACCAGTGATATATAATAACATGAAGAAACCCACTAGATATTAGCCACTGTCTTTTTGCCGAGGCCGGAAATGACCCTGAAAAAACCACGGCGTTATGTTTCGATGGCCGGTTGCAAATAAAACTCAAGTGTAAACTACTGTGATGAACAGAACTGCTTTTGAGAGGAACGCGTCAGTAAAAGCGGGCACAGTGTTAATCAACCAACTTCCTAGCATATGAGATGGGTGGTAAAGAGTTGACAGGGCTAAGGGACCCTGACAAAAGAACGTGGGATAATTTTAACCAAAGAGATCGATATTTTTGTCTGACGCAACAGTATTTGTTCACTCAGTTCAAAATATAAGATAAACAGACTGCTTCATTTGGGACGAATGATATACCCCAAAGGACTGCAGCCTATGCACTTGATAAGTTGCTCGCACATCTGAATTCTTCAGATAACTTGAGCTCAGTTGTATACAGTTCGTGTTCGATGAAGATGTAAGTGATATTTCTCTCAACGCAACTTGGAGACATCTTATCAGGTGGGCGCGGTCAGTGCACGCAATAGTATGTGACAAATATTAGCAACAGTAATACAAAAATGGCCTGTGTGGAAACATGTCGGCAAAAGGGACGTGAGTAGAGAGAGAAAAATTGTCACACTGAAGCTAGACATACGCGTTACTAGGATTATAGCTCACACGTTTCGAGTGGTTTGATTAGAAAGTTTTGGCTCTGCAAATATTCAAAATCTGCAAAGTTGTGTCTGGAATACTAGCCCGGATCACGGCAGAAATGAGGCTCACAAGTGGCAAACTCTGAACGCAAACGCTTCGTCCTTTCTTAAAATAAGCGGTCAAGAAAAACTTGGGAGTAAATCGGCCGGGATAAGAGACGTCAGGTGATCTCGGAATGTAGCAGATGAATGGACGGACAACTCAAGAGTGTCTCGTTCGTGGTTTGAAAAATTTGGTAGTTGAAATTACGGATGTAGTTCACTGAGTTTATGATTTTGGGTGCCAAGGCTTTGCAAGGTATTTCTTTGCGTGACAAATGAAAACTAGGCATATCAGTTATATTCACCACAGTATTTGCAAGATTGAAGATAAATGCAACGGAAGGGAAGATGTGCATGACACTACGCGACGGACAATCTCTATCATAGTGAACAGACGTTGCACGAGTAGCATGTGGCCTTGAATGTATGAGTTAGGTTTCACGACTAGTTTGTTGCTGTTGCTCGTCACGCCCGTGGCAGAGTCCACAACGGAGTGGGCAATCGGCGACTACTGAAGAATTCACGTGAGAGATGTCGGCATGTCAGGTAACCAAGTTAACTCATTCTGGTTGTGCCGTGCTAATGACATTTGATAGGGAAATATCACAGGCAACTGTAGTGTTCTCGTATCATCCATTATTAGCTCACTGAGATTAAAATTTTAAATATAACTCGTTGGAATAATTAAACCAATCCATCTAACAATTACGCTTTGGAAAGCGAACAATAATGAAGGTAAGAGGTATCATGTTACTTTGCAGTGAGCGGTTTACGGAAATCTCATAGAATGCACCAATCTGATCAGTGAAGGAATAAAAACATTTCACCTGTATCATCAAAAGCATTGATAATATGTGCGCCGCCTGTGTCTTTCGGAAGGTATTATAAAGGAGCATCTCAGGAGGAAGAGCGACATCAGCTGACGGACATGAGGCCTTCAGATCCGCGTGAATCCGAACTTTGCTGACAAAGTAGACAAGAAGGAAAGAATGGAACTTTCGAAAGCCCCCGGCTTTTCAAATGAACGACACCGTAGGAGTTCTAACCTTCGTGAATATAAAAGAAAGCCATAGTACCACGCTGAAACACCCAGCCGTTCCCTGAGTGGTCCTTAAGTGTTCCTTCCAGGTCGGTGGGTTTGACCTCCATGCATCATTCGGCAAGCAGAACCGCCAACAAAAATGATACACCTTTTCTTCTTAGAAACGTGTAGTTGCAACTGCGCCGCTCACGTCAAATTTTTCCTACCAAGCCACTTTGTAATGATGGTGACGGCACAAACCGGTTAGTTTTAGCCATATGGCTTACTTCTTCGCGTGGATAATGAGCTGTAAGGCTTCAAATGGACAGAGGAGTTTCTCGCGTACAAAAGTTTATCGTTTGGCTGAGCTAGCAAGTCAGGGGGGATTTGGAGAGAGTTTTGACACTCATGGCTGATATTGTGAGGGAGTGTGAGTGATTTCGCCATTTCTGCAACACTATCAGCGTGAGCCATCTATGTGCTTACTAAAACATTTAGGTGAACGTTCACGTAGAACCATTCCTTATGCCATGGAAAATGTCAAAGTCGATTTCTGTACGGAATCAAGGTCAGCTGGTTCCGTTCTGCAAACTTCCATTTCGGTGGTCAGGTGGTGCAGGATGCAGGTATGTAACACTGTCACTCAACACCATTGCCGTCATCCTTCTAGATGACGTCATAGATAGGAACAAGAAGAGGACAACTATGAAAATCGTTCCACAGTTGCTGTGGAAACTCGTTTGTATTTGAAAGCCGTCGGCGTTGTGCTAGTTCTTCAAAGGAAGTGAAGTCCTGGTTGCCATTAGATGCACCAACTCTGTTAGGAACACCACGGAAGTGTGAATCAACGTTCATCGAAGGTGAGGAATGTGTTCGCTTCGGTTTGGATGATTACATAAGCCATGCCGGAAGACCTAACTGTCTTCCGGCCTCTGCTACATAATGACGATTTAGCTCTCCAACAGTTTCCGTTTATAGTTGTGGCCTATCTTTGGGATGTTGCCATCTCCTTTAACACCATTATTGGTAGCGGTATTACTCCGTGGCATTTTCAAACTTGTGAATATTGCGGATCATCTTGATGATGTAATTGAAGAATTGTCGATTAGTTCGAAGGATGGTTTGTTGCTGCCAACATATGTTTGTAATGTACACAGTTTCTAGATGATCTGCACTTGACCCATAACTACAAACGAACCCTGGGAAACGTATAAGAACTGCCATCGTCTAACCCGGACGACGTCATGGATAATGGTGGCAAACACGGAAGTTAAAGTGAAATCTCACTGCTTAACAATTACCGGCAAGCATTCGTGCGTCCGGACTTCATGCATGAAGTACAATGTAGACGAAAACCGACGGTTTACACCGTCGACATCAATCACCTACCATCACCATCGCAATTAGAGAATATGCCCCATGTACCGGATTTTTTAACATGATGTGCATTCAAATTAGTGACGGACCTCCCCACTATCTCCTGCTCTATTGCTTCGAGATATTCAAATGGTGTGTATTCAGCCTTACCATCATTAGTCCGCTAGCGGCACACAGTTAGGTAGCGCGCAAAACATTGCGAAATATATGAGAGCCGAAAGGTAAGTCCGTATAATACAAACGTTAACCGTGTTAACTAGGTGTAACGAGGAACTTTGTATTTCAAAACGTCAGAATGCGCGAGAATTTGCATGCCCTATTGCTGGCAGTCAATAGGTCTCGATTCAAACATGCAACGTTTGGTCCGTCTAAAACCGTAAGATTCCCGGTGCGCTTTCGCACGAAATCCATAGAAAACACGCAGCAACTGAAAAAGTTGGAGGAGGTTTAAGTGTACAACCAGCCGATGTTTCATTTTCCCCATTCATAGCTCCCAGGCAGCCTTTCTTGCTAGCGTTGGCGGTATATCGTTGGGTGAATGCACCCGTGATGTAATGAAAACAATAAAAACTGATGACGTTGCTCACGTGAATGCTCCACTGAATGTGACACAAATGTCTATTTTCCTCACTACTTTTTATGGGAAATCGAACAATATGTGGTATCCTATGTGCGAGAATAGGTTTCCATCTGAAGCATTTCAGCCGCGTAGGCAAATGGACATTGGTTACATCATTTAATGGGGCTGTGTGCATGTTTTCTCTCACCGTCCCCTGATTGTTTTCTTAAAGTGCACATCAAAACACTAAGGGAACGCCCAGAGATCACTCCGGAAACAGTCTCACAACTAGAGAGCCCCGAATGCGATCGCACTACCAGTGGTGTTCAGGATGCTAGAATGACGAAGGGATCGCAGTAGATGAGGTAGTTAACGCTCGCTCATTGTATTGACATCCGTAACAACGAAACATTGACGAAGTCAGGTCTGAAGGATCTCTATAGCGGTTGAGTTTCTGGGGGTTAACTTAGATATGAAGTAAGACTGTCCAAATCCCGTGCCCAGATGCAGTGTACCGTTCTTAAGGTGCTGCACAAATATGTTGCAATCCATGGCCCTGATTTTGCAATCAGGCTCGCGAAGGCCCCACAAGAAGCACCGAACGCATGCACATGCACAGTGTTCACCGATGACGGCTGCTTTACAAAATTTGAAGCTGTCAGTAATCGAAACTGTGATACACTGCTGACACCAAGATTTTCATTTTTACCTTTACGATGCTCTACCTGCTGTCGTGGTTGAGACGTATTGCAAAGAAATTACATCATATCAGCGATAAACATCAAAAGTGTAGTAAACTTTACTGCATCCTAACCCGTTCACAGTTTGTATATATCATGGCAGAGACCGTTAATAGAACGGAATAACCAAAAAACAGTGAAACAATTCTTGCGCAAAATTGTAAGGAAGATTACAAATGAGTGAAGTCAAGGTATACGATCACAAGCGAGGTAATAACAGCAGGCAGAATGTATTGTTCAAAAATAAGGCTAGCCACCGTGGGTCGGCACTTTCTCTTGCGTCTCTTGTGAGCGAATCCCCTAGTGTTAACCTATTAAGCATATTCTTACCTCTGTGGTCGTCAGTCCAGGTAACTGCTTCGTCCTTTCATCGTATTTTGCCATTTTTCTGGAATCCAGTTTGACGACTGTTTTCACCATCATCATTATCATTACTTCCGGCGTCAGCTTCCTTGGCTTCTGGAGGTATGGGCACTTCGAACTATTCCACGTTCTGTTCAATCTTCTTCTGAGGTAGATCCAACTGTTTTACTATCTGAATGGACTGATTAGTTGGCCCACCAAGAAAATTTTCTGCAGTCGTTCCAATTGATAGTTGGCTGGGGCCTCCCACTCGCAGTGCCTGTATGCCAGGGGGGCGTTCTGAAGCCGGAAATTGAGTAATACTGATCGAACCACTTCGTCATAAAGATCTGGCTGAATTTAACTGAGTAGCATGTGGACCGTAAACAGCGGCGCTTCAGGAAGACGGTAGATTTGGTCAACTTCGAGAACATCCCAGAAATCTCAAAGATGCAGCTGTTAGTCCGGCAGACCCACTTTATTAGCTGTTTAATCAGACAGTCCGGACTGTCGTGGTGAGAGAAGATGGTCACATCTCTGTTCGGAGTGGGCGACTGGCACTCTCTCGCTAGCTACTGGCCAGTCAGCCTTGCTGGCATTCCGCGCAAGATAGTAGAGCGCTCATCAACGCGCGCCATCATCAACCTCATCTTATCAAACAACTTTTTCTCTTCACTTAGCACGGTTACATCCCTAAACGATCATGCATAACAAGCATGCGCATTCTCATGGATACTGTGATGAGGGCCAGAGACAACGGTTATATTTCAGATTACAACTTCTTTGACTCCGCCTTTGACCGTGTCTCACATGGCCTTCTGGAACGCACACCGGAAGCCTGTGGTATCCAAGGAGAGGTTCTTTGCTGGATTGCCTTACCTCTTGATGAATGAACTTTCAGATTCAAAAGCGGTTCAGACTTTTCCTCTCTCTCTTTCACTTCTGTGGGAATTCTCCAAGGGTCATTGCTAGATACTCCTCGTTTACACCAACGACCTTCTCAAAATTTCATCAAGACAAGATGAAGACGTACATTGCGAGATGCAAGCATTTCGTTTAGTCTCATCAATCGGTTACA
>QNGE01008659.1:0-15788 GCA_008508345.1 Paragonimus westermani | reverse complement strand
CCGGAAAACCTGGCTGTGGTCCCAGCTCTGTGTGTTGTGCCCTTTCGTTCACCCTACTCGGCTGGGCGTCGTGCCCGTTGGATGAACCCTTTGGTTTGGACACCGGTTTTTATGGCCGGGATCACGGTTGCAATAGTTACTGTATGCGCTGCCTGTGCCCTGGATGCCATCCCCTCACGCTTTTTTTAACGTGTGCGCACCCATGGTTCGGGTGGAACATGTACATGCGCACGTAGTCATGTGATTTTCCACATCGCACTGGCACGACTGCATGGACCGTGGCCTTGGCCCGAATGGATTGCGGGCTTCCGGATGATGGCGCACATAGGGCCGGTGTCAGTTAACCTAGCCAACCCAGTGGTTTAGGTCAAATGAGTACATTGTGGTGCCAGAATAAAAAACTAGCCCGACCGTGCTCAAAGGGGTTGTAGAGGGTTTCTGAACTGGAAAATTCAAGACAATAGCGAGGGATTCAGGTGGCGGAAATGTTTTCGAGGGTCGGACATGGGCAAGCATTCACTCAGTTGGTCCAATGTAAAGGCGAATAACCGGTTAGGTTCACTCATTTTGAAGCCTCTTCGTATCACATCGAAAATATAGTCACCTGCCGGACTAACCTTCAGTTGACAGGTTTATGGTGCAAATTAATGGCACATTTTCAATTTGGTTGATTACGTCGTGTGACCGAGAACACTGGCATCGAACACTAAAGTCTGCTCCACTTCAGCCAGCCAGATGGACCAACTATATCGCCAAACGGCAAAAGCAGACCGACTGAGCGAAGCCCATCAAGTTCGTTCATGCTAGCGTGATGAGAGTAGAACGCTGAGTGTGTTGTCTTCAGTTTGACAATCCCATTATGGCACATGGATTACCGGTCTCAACTGTTCATATTTCGTGGTCATTGCTTCTGTCTCTCGTTCGTTCATCAGTGTCACACCGGTAGCTTAACGCATCTTTAAAAAGGCAGCACACGTAAGCGAATATTATTGTGACCGCTTGGGACGTTCCAGACATCTCATTGACCCGGCCATTGACCTTGTGGGGGTGTGTGGTGGGAACGGACTCAGAAAGCTGTCATAGCTTTTCTATAGATCAACCCGATTACCACTGAGTAGCAAAAAATGTGGAACTTTCATAAGCCACATTGAATCTGGACAGCTCAGAACTTTGGCCTTCTCCTTGAAATACCAAGTCATCTTTCTGACCAATTATGACTACATTAACTACAATGCGTTTCAGGACTATCTCAGTCAAGTGTCTGTCAGGGATGATTCTCACCATGAGCATCTCCATCCTAATCATAAGCTGCGGTGCCCCTATCCTAGGTGGTAGACTAGCTGTGGTGAGAATAACTGTAATGGGCCGCTCACAGTACCTACCATTCCGCTCCGCTACGGCTCCTACAACACAGTCAAAGGACTAGGATAACAGTTAAACCTGCAATTACTCTGGAATCGACGCCGGATGATAATTGGCCATGTATGGATGAAAAGAAAACAAGTATATCCCACGAAAATAGAACCTGAAAGGAGTACAGTCAAAGCCAACAACTTTGATCGACCGAACTCCCCACCATCACTCCCCGTGCATCACATACTTGGGAGAATATGGTATGAAACTTATCTAACCGTTGACTATCCAGTTGAGCACCAACTCACATTGACCGAACTGAACTATCGGCGAGTCGACCTAATCAAATTGCATTTTATATCTTACAAACTACTCATTGTCTTGGTTGGTTTTTAGGGCGTTACCAGAGCGAATGAAACAGTTGGATATGAGTAGCAAGACCTACGTGTAACAGTCATTTGTGTTGCAATATCTAATCGTCTGTCATGTTTGCTGGTCAAAACGTCGTCTGGTGCTACGACAACGTTTGGCTGAACTTTAACTATCAGTCAATATTGTGCCTTCAGTATACTGAGGCCACCCGAGGTGGTTGAAACGTAGAGTATTACAACTTGCTCGTAACGTTGTGTTATTCCCAATCTGTTTATCATTAAGCCATAGTTATTTGTTTTTTTCCCGGCTTGAAAATTACAATGTGTCCCACTCGTCTGTTGTGAGCGCAAAACGGGGTTTAAACACTTATCGAGTGTTCGCAATGAGGATTTCGAGAATATAGCACATTTTGGCAAGTGAATAAGTTCTCCTTCCATAATGCTGGACACTATTGCTATCAATATGGAACTGCCGTCTTATTTGACAGAAGCGATTTCGAAGTAACGTGCCAAATGAATTCCAAATTTTCCGCAGAATGGTCACCATGGAACCCATAGGCGTGCTGCAGATCGGTAAATGTTTCGGGTCCGTGTACAAACCAGAGTGTTCATTGTTTATCATAGTGCGTATCATTGAATACCTAACCAAAAGGGTAGAAACGGCACTGGCATAACGGATCTGTTGTATATATCTTTTCTTCGGATTTAAGGAAACGGTACATACGTCCACGGCAGCATACAGTTTGTTCCACTCTTCACATTCATTCCCAGTTGCTACCTGACTTCCCAATATGACGGTATTTGTCAGGCAAAACGCTGTTTTGCATGCGGTTAAGCCGTTACTCTCATTTTGCTGTGGAGTTTGTTTTTCCTAGCCTGAGTTACCTTTCGTTAAACCCCAAATCTCTATTAGCTCGTAGACCATAGGCCGATAGTGGTGGTGAGAGGACGTCTGTGTGCTCAAGGTAGAATCGTGCGACATGTGCATGTATCAAAGATGACCATACGTCACATTTGGGCAACCACCGGGCTGCGGCACCTTAATGGCTGTGGGTCACGCAGTTCTGTCTACCTTGCTCAGGTATCGCTTCACTCAGTTGTTTTGGCAAGAGGGATACGCAAACTTCCAGGCAGTGGAAAGCGGTAGCTGTCAGAGGGAGTGAGTAAATAAAGCGCTTGTAGCGTACAAACTGACTGGAGGTCGCGCACCTAATTTGGAAATATCACTGACCTCACTTCATCAGGAAAGTCAGCGACGGACAGAAAGTCATGTGAACCTGAGAGATAGAGATAACTGAAATGGCGATTGGTAGGGTATTTTGTTTAGTATAAATTGAACACCACTCACGAGTAAACACGACCGTCGCACTCTTGTAGACTTTCCAGTAAGTCCGTTTCGAAAAGAAGCATTTTACCGAAGTTTTGCTACCAAGCATTAGTCATAAGCGAATGTGACTAAGCGTTTGCATATGACAATTCAGTCGTGTCTAGCGTTAGACCGATTGCCTCATTGAAGCGTGGCCAAAGTTCTAATCCCAGCCGTGGCAAGCGTGGGCACTACAGATGCGCTCTAACCGGTGTGACACTTGAGTATCGTGTTTCATTTCAAAAGGGGTTGAGTGGAAGATCTTTGAGAGTGCGACAGGCACAAATAACCGCAAGTGATATCTAGTGTTAAGGTAATTCAACCAAGCTATCAGGAAATTGTATAATTGCAACATAACAACAAACAGGAGAAGAAGTGTCTCTAAAGGACGATGAATTTACGGAATTCGCAAAACGGGCCCCCGCAATAAACCCTGTATGTAATCCGTGTGCGATGTAAAATACCCCTTATGTGAGCTATACCTCAAGAATAGTGTAACCTTCAAAGTTTTGCCCATTCATTACCTTGGTTTTGCTGTTCTGAACACAAAAATAAGTTTCCCTGTCAATTTTCTGGTTAACATTCCGTGGGTCTCTTGCCAATCTCTAAAGCAAATTGGGTGCCAAACAGCGGTTAAAATTTAAGGTTAATTCTTTTTTGATATGGATTCATTGGTTGGTGTTGCCATGATAATTTTTTCACTGAGACGATAGAAAATAAAGACCTACATTCATCAACGAAACTGATTTGCAAATTGAAGGAAGGATGACCAAAAACCAACGATTTTCTCATATAATCTTAGGCGCATTGGTCTGTTTTTAGGTTTGTCCCACCACGTGTGCACCGTGACTTGACGATATGTAAGCGTGTTACCAAAACGCTAAGGGGTTTGTGGTATCTCTAAGCTTTGCAGACTCATTATTCAATTGTGTTGTCCCCTTTATGTCCGTTTGCTCCCTCCCCATTCCTTTTACTATAGATTAGTATCAAAATGAAGGTACATCGCTGAGTCATCGAGGTCGACGTGAACAGCTTGCTTAAAAATGATTCAGAATGCTGAATGATATGTGTAGAATGCGAAGGCTGTCTAGATTGAATCGGTACAAAACAGTCACACCACTCAGTACAAAGTAGTTTCGGTTTGGTAAGCACGACACAGTTTGTTGGGTGGAAACATGTGAATATGGCTGAAGTAGTTGAGCTAACAGCGCAATACCTCAACAGAAACAACTGGTTTTTGTTCACCAACCATTCGCTTTAGGAATGAACAGTCTGTGAACGCAGATTCTTCTGGCAGTGGTTTAGAGTCTGTAAGTTCATTTTATCGAAGACAGGTCAGATCTGCAAACCATCGGGTGACCATTCCTTTGTGTACGTGTCTGAATGAGGTTATGTTGGATCACATTTTGCTCAATCCAGGTTGTCAGACCGTGTCTGCGCACAACTTGGTTTAGACGTAATATCACGCTGGAACCAGATCACTCTACTGAATTGCAACTGAGGACAGCGTGTCGGTGACATAACAAATGAACAACGTATTGTGCTGGTTTCATTTATATAGCTTGTGTTGAAAGTGTGGAGGAGACTACCCGTCAGTTTACAGGTAACAGTTCTGCCCGTATAATCATCTATAAACTGAAGTAATCCTGTTTCCATCTTTTGCAAGAGAATGTTCTATCGAGGCAGGAACAGCAACATAAGTACCTATTATTTATACAAGTTGGTATAACATCACATTATATAGTGTTTATACGAGACTATCTGCTTCAAACGAATGATTTCGATGAGCCAAGATCATCGAGTATTTCTACACCAGATTTTTTCTTCTGGGGTTAACCCCAAATATGAGGAACGTGCATAAATCCGGAAGACCCTCGAAATGGTCATGGTGTGTAGTGCAACCTTTGCAACGTATGGTTTCATCATGACTGCGGTAATGCTTTTTGTGTAAGCAAAACCGTGGCATAGATGGGTTATATTCTAATGTCTTCACCTCTTTTTTCCTTCAGGTGACAGTACTGTTGATCTTTCCGTAGAACAGTATATCTCTGGCAGTAACTGGTAGTTTGTATGTCCAATTAACTCTGCTTGAAGTGTGGAATTTTAGCTGACCTACTGTCACTCATTGCCTTCGTACGCTTAGCTTCGGTTTGTGTATACAGACAAACTGCAGAATGGAATCTATGACGCCGCATTTTTTTTAACACCTTCATTCACTCTGGACAAAAAGGTACACGGACTTTTTGTGACATGGAAGACAAGCGTAGATCAAGGTGTGACCACATCTTGAAAATACTAGCTCAAAATATCCACATACGGCATATGGTGCATATATAAAGTACAGAATATGTTTCATTATACTTAATCAGGATCGACCATACAGTCTCATGTTTACATATTTCAAAGGACTCTTCTGAGGGTTCAACACACAATCAACAGTCCTTTTCGGTAAGCTGGATTTCTTCTCCGAATGCAGCTTCAACATGTCTAGGTAAACTGGACTTCTTCTCATTGAAATGATCAACTATGATTATTTCCGTCTATATCCCCAGATACTCCCCCTCCTCTCAAACAACGATGAGGTGTCCGGTTAGTTATCTATCTATGCTATAATTCTGGATGGCTGAGTAAACTGGAAGATGAAATCACAACATATTTCACAACCGTCCGTTTCCAGGTCAGAATACGTCATCTTTTCGGCAAATAATTGGTCAATCATCATGCAGAATCATCTCAAGTCGTCTATTGTTTCAGATCCACTAAATTAATGATTCTAGCAATCGGAGGCAATTCCAAAATCTGCTTTCCAGAAAGCACCATTCAAAACTTCAAGGTGAAATTTATTCCATGAACAAACCATGAACCCTATCGTCTGTAACGAACGACTGCTCCTAATTAGTTCTTTGCTACAATGATTGTCTGATTAATTCGCGAAAAACTCCAACATATTTCCGAAATTCGCACTTGAATGCCAAAGTTGCTATCTAGTTCTTAGGTTGACTCAGCACACTAGCAATGGTGTTAGGTGTCCATCACAGAGATGCGATATGGGTCCTCGATTTTAAAGAAGAAAGCAATTTTTCGATCTTGAAGTACTACTCGGAGATTGAGAGATATCAATTACCATTTGCAATTTCCGGTGTTTGTCCAGGCACTGTTCAACTGGCAATACACATTCGGTGTTAACTCTTCGGAAACATCTGGAAGCCCAACAGTTTCTTATTATCGTCGGGGTTAGATTCTTCTCAGAAGTGCTACCACAGACCTAGAGTCAACCGCTCCTTGGGAATTTCTACACCTTCCCCTCTGACCTTTTGACTCCAATGCACGCACGAGGCAGGACTGTCTAACAGAGGTACCTCGTCAGTAACCAGGATGTTCCTTGCATCTTTTACAAAGGTTTAACTGTTTGAATGCCTTCAGTTAAGCTGTCTAGACGGTACTTCCTTCGTCACACATATACAAGAAGATCATTATTTCCCCCATAACTAAGTTGAATGAGGTCGGATCATACTTGTTCCAACAGTGACAGCAACAACCTCCGGAAGGTTTGAAACTTTCTATCTCAACCACATCGCCTAAATGAGTAGCTTGACTACATTTTCGTTCAAAGGCACGCTGGTATGTTTATTTCTGTTGAGCATGGGTAAGTCGAAGGCTGTCTTGTTCCCACTACCAAAGGCTTAGGTGCAGGGTCCTTGTGAATGGTTGAATAGTAAAACATCATGAACACTCTTGAGTTGAAAAAGGGGGTGGTTTACAGCTCTCAGCTAGCTCACGGATGCGACATGCACATTCTATATCAACTGTAACGCTCTAGCCCAGACTTGTACTTTTACAGACGTGTTGTGGATGACTTAGTCCGACTGAATAAATTAAGTGGATTTTGTTATAGCCGCCGTGGTACTCATCTTTTATGTGACACTTGACGAATGCCGGTTAACCATCCGGTCAACGTACCTCACTTGTCTCTGCATATAGCTCTCGTTCGTTCATCTGATTCAGTTTGTTGACCGATAAACATCAGAGCAACTGGCGATCGATGTGAATGTGAAAGGCAACTTGATGGCTAACGATACTCTTTCAGGAAGTTGAACAGATGCCATGAACATTCTCACAATGTAAGCTGGCGATGGTTCACTTTGTGTGAGTCACTGTTTGGTAGGCTGGAAGAATCGAGTTAGTCATCCTATATCACAACATTAACTTTTGGAATTAACAGGGTNTCGCTGAGATTGCTGTCAACATGGTCAGTCCATCACGCACGCATAAAATGTCTCATTCCATACAAGACCGAATTACTGGACTGCGACCACATTGTGTGACGCGTATGTATGTGAACTGTATAGTAAATTCCTGATCGCTTGCCTTCTCTAAATAGTCCTCTATCACGATGCCGCAAAATGAATCTCGCTTCACCCGTCTAGGTGAATTGATTTCATACAGTATCACAATAAGTACATTGCCTAATCCGTTCACGCCTCCGGAGAGGTTGCACCACGTGGTTCCTGGTTTGAATATCCTGTGTTACTTAAACACTATCGTAATGCGTCTACGGCTACATAGAGGTCACTAAGCCCACCGGTAGTACGGCCGGAGGCAAGTGGTTTCTATTCGTAAGACGTCAGTGTTTACTGTGAAGGTCAGTCGCTTCTACGGAATCGATTAAAACAGTCACACGTACCTACAAATATTATTCACCAATGCGCAATCTTTCTGTCAACACTTACTGCATGTCTTATCTGAGGTTGCCCATCTCCCGCACATTACACACACAAAGGTGACCGTGTTTCACTATCAGCTGTAGGACACAAGATGAGAAGGTCACCGAAACCCACACGTTCTCTAAACTTGTTGAACAGGAATTGCGTAACTGTCGCAGGATGCAATCGTTTGTGGGATGAAGCATGTCAGGCGTGTATGGTCGACTGAGTGGGTAGTCCGATAGGATGTTGAGAACGCTGTCAGCAAATAATCATTTACGTTACTTGTCCCTGTTTTTTGTTTTTTCCCCCCGAGAAATTCAGGGTGGAGTTTTTGGCCGTACAGGTAACTATCGTAGGAAGTCTACTCCGATCACTGCACATAAGTGTCAAAAAGCCATCAGTCGTAATGACGTAAAAGATTCAGGTCAATTCAAGCGTTCGCCTGTGGAAGATATCAGTCCTAGGGCAGCAACCTTTTTATCTCGTCACGGTGATAGACATTGCAAACATGAGGCGTTTTGGTCTAAAGGAAATCCATGTCTGTTTGCGTGCCCGTACTTAAGGTTTTAAAGTGATGTGAAACAGGGAATCCGCTGAGGTTGCGTAGACATTTAGGATGGGTAGGTTTGACACCAAGACTGTATCCCAATCTTGTAATCTTTTTCGTAAATGCTGGTTTTGAGGAGTCTATCTACTGAAATGGAATCATGTTGCAATTTCAAGGTATGGTGTTTTCTAGGACAACTCCAAAAGGCATCATTTTGACAACTGAATATCTGGGAATACGGTGTTGGGAAGATATGGCGTTGAACCGGACGGCCTGGAGAAATACGGTTCGGGCGGGTGTCCGAAGGTTAAACGAGCAGTTATTGCGCGGTCGCGAACGGAATCGTGCGGTACGCAAAGGAACCATCGGTTCCATAGGTCGCGGTGACGTGACTATATGGCGTTGCGATGTGTGCGAACGCGAATGCGCTGGCCGTTTGGGGTTAGTAGGCCACCAACCTGTTCATAGTACGCCGTCGGCGGAGAGGCGGCGAGTACGTTAGGCTCAGGTAGGTCATATCAGTATATCCATTCTACCTCTGTTAACGAGTGCATCGGCCAACATCCTGGTCATTGATAATTAATCCGCTCTTCTTTTCAGAAACTTGAGTGTCTGTGGTCTTCTGTCCATTCCTTTCTTCGGCTTTGTTGGTGTATAGTATAATGAGTGGTCGATCTGGCTTTTCACAGTTTAATGATAATTTTGCTTTTCAACCCTATCTTCTCTGGGATGCAATGCTTCTTGTATTCCACTTCACCAATCTTTCTCCCTAGTTTAGATCTCGTCATTACAGCCTCTCTCTGTTTAGTTTCCGAGAGATAAGAGTTTCCTTTCCCTACTATCCAATCAACTCCCTAACCAGCATTGACTGGATGGAGAGAAAGACCCCACTGGCACACCTCCCAGTCTTATTCCTTCCGGTTTACACTGGATATGTGGTGTGTTGGTGGAACTGCAATTGGTGCAGCGCAAGCCAATTGCATTGATGGCTAAGCGCAGGCGTCCTTTGGCTTCGGTCACTGTGACAGGCTAATCCGAATCGGATGCCGCCCACCGTATCCCGTTTTTGTAATCTTTTTCGTAAATGCTGGTTTTGAGGAGTCTACGTACAGAAATGGAGTTATGATGCAATTTCAAGGTATGCTGTTTTATAGGACAACTCCAAAAGGCATCATTTTGACAACTGAATATGTGGGATTACGGTGTGGTTAGAATAAAGAAACAATTGCTGTCAATTTGTCAGGTGATGAGTTGGAAGCAAAAAACACCAAATGGGATCAGGCCTGCAGAGATGGAATCGATTATCAGTTATATACTCTAACTTGCGGTTGGCACAACAGCCCAGTGTTAGCAGAAACCCAGCTACGGAGGTTCCGAAAAAATGAGAATCCGCCTCTTCACATTCAATCAAAAGGGTAGAATGACAGGATGTGGACTTCGGTTAAAAATGGTCCACACTGGTAGGTTATCATCCAAGAAAATCCACTAATCACTACGTAGAATCAGTCAGGATTCACGGCGATACGCAATCTATCGCGACAGCTGTATATATCCGGATTCGAGTAGGACAAGACAGAATATTGAAGGTTTACTCAGATAAAACCGGTTCTGTGCATAGCTGGGTAACGGTTAGCAAATTGTACAACTCACAACCAAGTGAACTCTGAGCACGGAATTTGACCGTCAACAGGCATCAGTCAATAATACGGTAGCGTAAGCAATTGAATGAGGAGGTACAAAAATAGGCAAAATGGGAGAGTTCGAGTGCGAGTTCGTAGTGTCGATGCGGAATGTATTACGTGTAATAGTGTGAGAAATGTTCGGCCAGTATTTCATGTAACCACCAAATGGAGATATGTATGACGGGCCTACAGTGCCATAGTTCGGCTAGTGGTTTGTAGGTATATAGGAGCAGTTTGGAGTGACGTTGTGTGGACGGTTTGTGGTGGTCGCGTGGCTGGGCGACAACGACTTGGGACCGAGTCTGGAGGGTCGGCTATTCGCTCCTCTCGGCGGACATTCTGCCATCGGGCTCTCAAGTTCACTGATACTAGTCGGTACATGAATTTCACTGATTCTGGCCAGAATCAGCATCGTTAACACGAAGTACACCCCCCTTCTATCTTCAGCTAGTAGTGGAATGAATCAAGTTTACTACTGGGTCTGCATGCATATCCTAAAAGTATGTACATGACGCTTTTGAACTGAAGTTAGTGGTAAACAACTGAACGTGTGTGTGACGGGTGGAGAAATCATACTTGAACCACGAGTGTCCAAGCAACCGTTTAACGGTAGTTAAGATGACTAATTTTTAGACATAATGGATTCACTTTTAATCTTACATGGGAAACACTCATTTCGGTTGAATGGAAGTGAGCAGAAATTTGTGGAGAACAGGGCATATCAAGCCTAACAGTTTTCCACATAAACGTCCACATCAACTCAGGGGGTGCAACAATTTGCACTTATAGGGAGGTCACTTTATGGGTGATGATTTAGCACAGTGGAATGTGTTGATTTGACCAGAAACGTCGTGACGTGATACAGTAGGCATAAAACTCAGGATTTTCAAAACCACCTTAGAATTTGTGTCATACTCACCTTACGAACGGTGGGGCAGGACATCTAGATAGGGAAACCTGTAGATTCTAAACTGTCTTCATCTGATTTGTAAGTCACTTTCGTTACTGTATGCAACTGTTAATTAAATATCGGTTGGTAAAACAATGATTATGAGAACACACTCCGTTAGGAAAGTGATGCATTGTTACTTTGCTCATTTTGGACTTGGGGTCTGCACCACCTGTCCGCTGTTGACATAGTCAGCATGAACCAACCGCTATCGATCGTGATCCGCGATAACTGGACAGTGCATAGTCCCCTACTGATGATTACGTCCAGGTTCTTGTGGTGTGTAGACGCCGATCACCAGCCCAAGTCTGCTAGGATAGGCGATCACATTGGAACTTCCGTGAGAGTGTTGGCTGCACTCGTCAATTCGGTGAACACATATCTGGAATATCCCGTGCGGCAAAAATACCTGTTTCCAAACCACTGAATAAAACCTCAGTTACACCGAGGTTAGTAGCGAAGTTTCGAGAATAGTCCCAGAGGATCGATGAAAAACCTAGCGATTGCGAATACATTGTACACTCTTGGACAAAAGAAAACTCCAGAGTGTTTTACAGCGCTCAGCTTGCGCGGATCGCTAGGCAAATTCCATGTCAACTACGGTTCTCTTACACAGCCTGCCTTTTTTCTTGCGTGCTTGCACTAGCTTGGTAACCGCTTGTGCAGGGTGAACAAAGAAATCCATTTCTGTTAGAACTGCTAAGAAAAACACCGACCACGTAATCACTGGCAAGTATTAATTCATCACTTTTCGTCGGCTAGGTTATTCGTTAACGCGATTTCGAATTCTTCGGCGAGTTCGTGTTTTCATTTAATATTCCTGTAGTAAACCCTGTTAATTCCAAAAGTTAATGTTGTGATATAGGATGACTAACTCGATTCTTCCAGCCTACCAAACAGTGACTCACACAAAGTGAACCATCGCCAGCTTACATTGTGAGAATGTTCATGGCATCTGTTCAACTTCCTGAAAGAGTATCGTTAGCCATCAAGTTGCCTTTCACATTCACATCGATCGCCAGTTGCTCTGATGTTTATCGGTCAACAAACTGAATCAGATGAACGAACGAGAGCTATATGTAGAGACAAGTGAGGTATGTTGACCGGATGGTTAACCGGCATTCGTCAAGTGTCACATAAAAGATGAGTACCACGGCGGCTATAACAAAATCCACTTAATTTATTCAGTCGGACTAAGTCATCCACAACACGTCTGTAAAAGTACAAGTCTGGGCTAGAGCGTTACAGTTGATATAGAATGTGCATGTCGCATCCGTGAGCTAGCTGAGAGCTGTAAACCACCCCCTTTTTCAACTCAAGAGTGTTCATGAAGTTTTACTATTCAACCATTCACAAGGACCCTGCACCTAAGCCTTTGGTAGTGGGAACAAGACAGCCTTCGACTTACCCATGCTCAACAGAAATAAACATACCAGCGTGCCTTTGAACGAAAATGTAGTCAAGCTACTCATTTAGGCGATGTGGTTGAGATAGAAAGTTTCAAACCTTCCGGAGGTTGTTGCTGTCACTGTTGGAACAAGTATGATCCGACCTCATTCAACTTAGTTATGGGGGAAATAATGATCTTCTTGTATATGTGTGACGAAGGAAGTACCGTCTAGACAGCTTAACTGAAGGCATTCAAACAGTTAAACCTTTGTAAAAGATGCAAGGAACATCCTGGTTACTGACGAGGTACCTCTGTTAGACAGTCCTGCCTCGTGCGTGCATTGGAGTCAAAAGGTCAGAGGGGAAGGTGTAGAAATTCCCAAGGAGCGGTTGACTCTAGGTCTGTGGTAGCACTTCTGAGAAGAATCTAACCCCGACGATAATAAGAAACTGTTGGGCTTCCAGATGTTTCCGAAGAGTTAACACCGAATGTGTATTGCCAGTTGAACAGTGCCTGGACAAACACCGGAAATTGCAAATGGTAATTGATATCTCTCAATCTCCGAGTAGCACTTCAAGATCGAAAAATTGCTTTCTTCTTTAAAATCGATGACCCATATCACATCTCTGTGATGGACACCTAACACCATTGCTAGTGTGTTGAGTCAACCTAAGAACTAGATAGCAACTTGGGCATTCAAGTGCAAATTTCGTCTAATTCGAGAATCTTGTCCAGTGGCTAATCAGCATGACTGAAATCAACCACAATATCGTGTGGTGCATCGCACTTCTATTAAAATACTTTACCCATTCCGAGAACCCGTTGCGTTCCTATGTAACGGCCTTGTGATAATATACAATGCAGTTTATGTCTACTGCTTTGATTCGTTTACTGTTAAGTAATTACAGCCAAGGTTCTGTTTCCCTGTTGTGACTGTTGGGGCTGGCTCAATCCGGTCCAATCGTGCGTGTGCATGAACAGTGTATTGCCTATCTGGTTCTAGATTTATATTCCTAAATACGATTACTGCAGTTTATTGGAAGGTACCGCGCTGAAGCTTATCGCATACTGGCCAGTAGATTCAACATTTTCTAGCTTAAGACAGTAGACTCTAGATTTCTTTTACATAAAAAAAAATGAAAACCACATCCAGTTTTTACTTGCCTTCTGCTCACCAAACAATTCCGACCGGCCACCGCGAACCAAGATCGACAGTGGTTGGATCATGCTGGTATGCCAACGGTGGACGTGCGGTACAGAGCGGGGAACTCGTTTAAATCATTGAATCCAAATGGACAAAAGGAAGAATGTAACATTTCCTTGTAGAGATGTGTTCTCGTGACCATTTATCTTACCAACCAACAATCACTGAAAAGCTGAATTCATAAACTAGACGGATATGTAAATGAGACAAGTATTGCATAGACTCCCTAGGCTTCCGCATGGGAACTGAACTTGGCCGTATCGTTTCCAGTTTCTGCCTCACCTTTCCTGTGGTCGATTATAAAATTACAAAGCTGTGTGGTAGACGCTGTAAGTCGCGTGTAACATTTTTCGGTTTCGTGGTTCTGTTATCAAGCGATACCGTTCTATGGATCAAACCAATCTGTTCTTCACGTCAAAAATCCACCTAATCGTGTGCAGGCAATCGAGTCCAGATGTGTTAAGTGACAATAACGAGATTTTTGCATGATTGTATGCACGACCGGATATAGACAACTTAGGTACAATTTCTGCGTCGGTTCGAGTTTAAACAGACTTCCCAAGAATCACTGCTGTGATCTACTTCGGTTCCGTCAGGCACGCCACTCAGACAATCTTTGTTGCACACAAGACCGTCCGTGGAGCCATGCTAGTTTTCCACTTCATGCACAGATCTCTTGCTGGTCAGTTTTGAAATGATTCTGGAAGAACCTTGTGAAGTGTTCACCAAGAGAAGTGCTGGCTCAGATGCTATTCCATAACAACACACTACCAATATCCCGCGGATATTATTGGGGATTATTAGCAAGCAATGGAGGAACACCTGTGGTGTACACGTGCTTTGAGTATCCCAGAACAGAATATCCCGCATGCTCCGATGGAAAGAATGAAAAGCGAGAGCTGCGCACTATTGACTCAGTGGGTTATCACTGGACATGAGATAGGAGTTTACCATAATGGGATAGCACTCGATGTTAAGGTTGCTGACATGCAATATTTCTACCGTACATGATGGTCCCTGCTGTGTAGATAAATTTGCCAATCCCATTCCGAGATATGCTACACTGCCGGTATGTCGACATCACTTTCAAACGGGGGGAAAATGTACATGAAAACAGTCATGTATGTGACATAAATTTATGCAAGACACCCGAAGTGTTGTTCTCAGTTTCGTTTATCCAGTGAATTCCTTTTAGGCAGAAGGACGTCACACGTTGCTCACCATTCTCACAGATTGTTTTGCTTCCAATGGTGATAGTTACTGTGACTTCTGCACAGTTTGTGAACAATCCCTCTGAATCCTACATTTGAGATAAGCCCCCAGTTGAAAATCCTCTGGAGTACTCTCTGGTGCTCGCGGGGACCACTTCCTTAATCCGTCGGTATCGCTCTAGCTTCATCCAAAACCTTCGACGAGGTAGTCCTGTAAACGTGGTGCATATGCGTCATTTTGTTCAAACCAAATGCAGCCACATATTCCCATATGTTACAACACTGATACAATGCCCCGCTGCCGTATCTGGTGATGGCAACAGCGTAGTCTGAAAATCCCTATTAATCATTAACGCCAAGAAATCAATGATAATCCACATTCCAACAATCCCTGTCTATAGCACGAGCTTACGGCTATGATAACCTTGGACGACAATAAAGCGACGGAGGAGATTGGTGCGTCAAAAATTCAGTTTCTGCCCTAATCCATTTATTGTTTTACTTGTGAGCACTGTCCATTATACAACAGTTCAATAAATGTCATCTGCAACATGAAAAATGTTTGTTCATGTCCGAAAACCTATGGCACGGTAATCTGGTTTCTCGATGGGATCACTACTCAAGTGTTGTGAGCATTCTGTAGGAAGCGGACTTCGATGTGTCATATTGGTGAGTTAGCCGACGGATACAATTTTGAGGACCGCTTTGTGCTGTTCACAGGACATCCTGAGTGTCGCAATCATCAGGTGTTGTCTGTGTACGATCGCCACTCCGCAAGTTGTGGATACAGCCTGCCGTACCAAACCTTCATCTGCATTCGAACGAATTTGCGGATAGCCGATCGCATACCTGCGCGTCTGACATTGAATTGTGCGTGCCTCCTCCAAGTTTTCAGCAAACGTCGCATAACTGAATATTAACCCAATATGGCCAGGATACTGACGCCTTACTTCAATAATCGTAGTTCAACAGCGCGATCTGATTCGAACATGCTTTTCCTTTCTGATCG
>QNGE01008658.1:0-15790 GCA_008508345.1 Paragonimus westermani | reverse complement strand
GGTGTACTATGAGTACGTTGGTGACCTACTAATCCCAAACGGACAGCCCATTTGCGGCCGCACACATCACAACGCCATACAGTGAATAACAACCTCTGTCTAACACTTAGAAGAACAGGGTGAAGTAATCTGTCATCTCGATTTGTAACTGCTTTAGTCAACGTTACTGATATCAGTAACTGCTGTCAGATCGAGCTTTTTGTGAAACCTCAGCCAAGTAGTTCATATGCAAGGCAAATAATTACCCGTAGTATATTTAGTGACCTCATAGGATTTTCTTGACAGGTACACTTTCGAGTGAAACCAATGCCGGAAGAGGCATGAAACATTCTGTTTCAACAGGTATTCGGAAGGTCCACTCTTATTCAACATACTTAAGCGCCTGTGCCTATTATGAACGCTGGAACTTTCTGTAGAGTAGTTATCAGTTTACACTATCTTATACTGACCAGTTTTGGTTTGTCCAGCATCATTGTATTATCACAGTGAAGTAAATGCTCGCGACAGTTTAAAAAGAAGTTATCGGGTGTTTTGCGATATGATAACTTTGGTAACCATCCAATCATCCCTCTCCGTTGACGTTACACACCACAAATGAATATTGAAGAGCAACGTTACCGTGCTGAAATCATTCGGGAGTGTGAGGTTCGGGTGGTTCTAACACCGAAGTTGAAACCTTCTACAGTAGTGTGAACATTTCAAAAAGAACAAAGAATCAGTATCAACGGAATGCTGGTTTCAACTGTAACATTTCAGTCACAGTACTATGATTCAGTGACCCTGCTCATAGCAAGTGTGGGTTAATCTTTCATGGAATTTTAATAAGTCGGTGGAGGAACAATTCAAGCAAAACGTCGCTACCGGAGAATTGAGTTAAGTGATTGTTGCCGTTGGTCATATAACACTGCAATGATGCTGCGTATTTGTCCGCATTGAAGGGTGTAATTCTCGCAACACCCTCTGGCGAAAAGTTCCGAAGTGTTACTACCTCGGCGTGTTTTGGACATCTTCTAAACACGTGCCACTCTTGAAGCTGCCGATGGGTAACTTTCCGTCAATTGAAAGTGATTATCCAAATGATTTATTTGACAAAGAAATTGTCTGTAGCTGTTGTTGATCGGACCTTCCCTTGAACCACCTAATCACATGCCGCTGCCTGTGATGAGTAACTGGAAGTATATCTGACCGCTGCTCACTGAACTTTCTTGCGGCCCAATTGACGCTCCCGATCACGAAGAGAAGCAATATCTCAAAGCGTTGCAGCGTCATCAACGTGTACTATTGCCTTTGCTTGAATAAGTCATGCTTAGCAAAGTGTTTAACGTCCGTGATAACCGTGTCAGAAGTGACCAGTGCGGGAAGTGGTGGACATTTACGAGACTGATACAGTTTTGATAGCTTCCGACAATCCCGACTACCTAATAGTTTGCGCCATGAGTTCCGCTCTTTCAACGAGCCATAGAGCATAATTTATTTCCCAAACCTACACAGCCCCAGGACCGCAATGAGCTTTCCTCGCACACACAAAATTATAGACTCATAGGTTTTAGGCTGCTTGAATCTATTGCTTTTGTTCGACTATAATGTAGGCGGCATCCAGGATAATAAATATAAACAGCAGTGAGAACCTGTTCCTTGGTTGTTCTCGGCTATTGATGAGCCTAGCAAAAACAAAATTTCAGTTCCATATCCCTATACGAAGGGTATCGATCGAAAATTTTGCGAAAATCCGGAAACTACCGTCGAATACAGGTGATATATTCAAATTATGCAGACTTTGTTATCGAAAGCATTCAGACAAATTGTAACGGTGGATAAAGAGAGTCGAGTTATACACGACAGTGGTGCGACAAAGAAAACATTAAACCCCATAGTAAAATGAAGTACAAACATGCATTCTACATAAATATATTACTAAGATCTCAGACAATATCAGCCAGGAGACAAGAGTTTTGAAAATTTCAGGAAATGTGAGGTCGAAAACCAAAACCCGAAATATCCTATTAAGATTTGTGTCAAATATCCGATTACAGGATATACTGTACTAAGTTTTAACGAAATTGGTTTCCTCGACAGTCAGCTGCACATGACGGCTAAGTTTGAAGCCTTCAACCATTCGTTTTGAGGAGGCTTGAGTAATGAAAAATTTGAAAACTGGTTTCATTGAGGTGAGTACGTATAGACAGTTTGATCGAGCAATGCAATCTGAGGGATAACATTTAGGATATAAGGATGTACACGTATTGCAAAGATATCTGGTTCCTCAATTACAATTACACACTCATCGTGCTTGGTAAATGATGCATTATTCACCAGAACCACAGTGTCCGTATAGTTCACCATGAAAATGAATGTGAATATTGTGAGTACAAATGTACAGTCTCAATTTCGGTGAGGGCTCACAAGCATCTAGCTAGTTGGTTACAATGTAATCCCGTAGATAATCTATAGCCTCTTCCACTGAATTGAGGGAACGGATATAAATGTGCGTATACAGACAAACTGAGACAGGTGAAATTGAGACACGTGATGGGTCACTGTAATCTACTGACCTCTAATTCAACTGATAATGATGCGAGGCTCTGGGGCACTTGTTTGAATGTATCTCACACTGTTTCCTGTGTCTCATATGCATCAACAAAAGCGCATAGAGAAAAATTATTTCCACACATTCAAACAGTTACGGAAAAAGTATGCTGGAACAGTGAAAGCTGTTGAAGAAGTTGGAGTGGTTGACATGCATGAAAGAGATCGAATGATGGAGGCAGCGTCGGAAATAACCAGTGGTACCCTTTGAAGTATATTGTTAAGTGTCACTACGTTGGCAGCCCGTCGGTTATTTTGAGAAATTAACGTGAGCGTTATATGATATGGGGATATAAGAACAAAGGAAAGCTTGATGCGGTCATGTCTAAGATAGTCAGTTAAATGACGAAACCGGAAGTGGCACCAAATAAATGAAGATTATTCGGTGACAAGAACCAGACGATGAATTAACAGTTCAAATAACAATTCAAACTAGTGAGAAGTTACTTCTTAATGATGATAGGAAATCGGAACTCTTCAAGTCGTATTCAAAAGTACTCTTTCACAAAACTTCAAGATAATTCCAATAACATTCCACATAATCGTACCTGCCTCACTGTGCGTTTTGAAGTTCACCATAGTTCACCTTCAGTCAAACACAATTTGGCTATGCCAGTCAAGTGTATATGATACTTCACTTATGTGGTTCTTGCTAAAATATCTGCATGCGTTCCAACCACATCAATAAATAACTCGACGTTCCTGATTTCCAGTTCCAATATTGTCCACAAATTCGATTTTGTCTGCAGAAGCAGTCACGTCGGCAGAACATTGAGGCATTTCGATACATGTAGTAACAAACATGTATCGAAGTGGACCTTGGATTCGGAGGGTGGTTATTTCGCCAGTGTGCTAATGGACCATCTATAACAGACCAGACATGGTGCACTTGAAAGAACCGCATTTAAAGTGCTGTGCAACACTGGGTTTAGGTAGGTATTCCACATTGCAGAGGTCATATCAGTTCATCTGTTGAACTCGAACTTATGAGTACAAAAGTAACGGATTCTGAATCCTGCGCCATTGCTGGTTTCTACATTCACTTTATTCTCTTCCATCTTTTTAAATGCGGTTTGCTAGTTTTTGGAATCGCCCGCTATTGTAACCTCAAATCAATTGTCCGACAAATCAACAGTTAGTGAACACCCATTCATCTCCTTTTGCTTGTACTGATTATGGACTGTTCTATTGTTATCATTCTTCTTCGCACGTTACCCCAACAGTGATTGAGTAACTGATACCAAACGCGCCGTCCATAACCTCTGTTGACCATTTTTCTGACCGAAAGTAGTTACTGCTTTCATATTTATTGTGTTGTAAATAGCCTGGTGATCAAACACAGAGAGCAAGTCTTGTTCGCTACTTTGTTGTTCTCATAACTAAAGTATCCTTCCACCAACGATGAACAATACAGTCATCGTGAAGTGGCCCAGGAAAGAGGAATTTCTCCGTCACTAGTCCACTGAAGCTCCCGTCCAGAGTTCTATCAGTCGGTTGAGGCACTACCACCCAGAACTATTGGTTCACATTGACAGGAAAGCACCAACAGGTAATGTTCTCACTGTGTTCCCTTGTGCACAAAACTGTCCATCGTGTGATGTAGGGGGGAGGCGTTCTACATGTTCCTTCCAGTTGATCACTTGGTAACTAACCTGTGGACCGAATGCCGATCACTTTACACTGCAGCCAGGCCCACACGATTATTGAATCACTCAGTCTTGAGTCTTCACATGGGTTTCTCCAGTTAGCCTGCTGTTTTGCAATCACGACGCACCAGTCAACCACTCATACTGTAATTCGGCTTTCGACGGTCGGCATACTGAATTCAGTGGAACTGCTGCGTTGGGTGAACCGGCAACTGCATGAATGAGTGATATTGAACAGGGGTCTCGTAATTGATCGGTACAGAAAAGCAGACAATTGTAACGGTGTCAGATTACCATACTCTCTGTGTGGGTGTCTGGATTACAACCCACCGCCTGTTAACGGTTCGTGGGTTCGATTGCCTGACGTACGGGATGCGGATGAGAGCCAAGGAGGTCTAATCAAGTCTCTGCCACTTTGCTAATGGTAGTTGGACCAATTGTTTGCAAAACCCTTTCTCACCTCGTTCTGGGACCGCAGTCGGTGCCTGCTCATTTGCAGACCGACCAAAAACCACTGATCGATTTCAGCCTATGAAGAAAATAAACGGAACAGCTATGGAAATTAAAATACGCAATCTTGCGTAACATTGTCCCATATACAAACCACTGTGGTTATTGTTGTCGTCGGTTATACTCCTGTAATTGACAGTCGCTAGTCGTGCTGGTAATTCTGTAATGTGAATTGACATCACATCATTGTAAACTAATTTACAGCATAGCACGTTGAAAGTGTTGCTAGGTGTGGCGTTATACATTTGCCCGCATGCGACAGTTTTTTGTGTGTCATTCTCTACTGGTTATCAGATTATACGTTAGTTAAGCGATAGTTGGGAAAGATTTTTGTAATTCACTGACTGTTTGGTTCTAAAGTGTGTATTTACTTAGGTTGAACAATAATAGTGTTTCATCGTTTTCAACATGCGTGACTATGTTGATAGTGTAGTTGAAGATGGCGTGCCTAATGAGGCAGCCAGGTATTTGTGGGTTTCTGTTGGTGAAAGAGCTGTTTGGCTAGACGTTCCTGTGTCAATGTTGTCAGCTGAACAAACAGCATCTGGTGATTCATGGTTGGAAAACAACTGAAAGACGATAAATAAGAATAAACGTTCGGAAAGTTGCATCGGAATCGAACACTGCAGTAGACGAGAGAAAAATTCTCACATTTTATGACCTACTATGCTGGCTAGATGGTGACCAGGAAAACTTTAATGCGAGATATTTACTAGTTAAACGCAGACTCAAACATCACAATACGCTTGCTTTATGTTCTTGTTTGGTCCACATGATTACAAAACACTAGGTTTAAGGTCGTTGCTTTGTTGATCACTGCTGAAGGGTACTCAAAAACGAACGAGACTGAGCTCATATACATACTAACTCGACCATGCTTGCTGGCAGGTCACCAGCACGGAGTTGACACACAGTTGCCTCCCAAGAACGTGGGTCAAAATTCCAAACCTCACTGTGTCGGAGGTACATACTACTAACCAGCTCTATCAATAGCTGATTTCAGGTGAACCCCTTTGTTCGAATGTTTGCTGCTAGAAGCTCTTCCTGACTGCGAAGCCGAGGTCATATATGAGTGTAGTATACGTTATAGACTATCGTTGTTATTAACCTGTATACTTTGTTCCACCATGCCTAACTACATTCTTCCCACTCACTTATACATCACAATATTCCGGTTGGGTTCAGTTTAACTTACACATGAGTACATATGATTCATCTGTTTCTCTTCAAGTCGTTTGCATGTAAATCTTAAACGCTAAATCTGTCTGACAGTTTCTTCTGCGGACGTATGCTCGCCGAAACAACAGACGAAAAACATCAATGATAACGCTACTAGAGTAGTTCAGACAGTCTATGCAACTATTAGCAATCCGTTTCAACTGTGAGCATCAGGACTCGATCGCTTGTTTATATTAGCTATGGCACTGTTCTCTGATCACATTTAGTTGTGAGTTGCTGATATCCTTCCGTGTGTGGTTTTATCTTCGGCCAACCAGAGCACGGCTTAAATAAGCTGAAAACTACTGAGGGGTGCCCGCAGCTTTCTCATTTAGCTGGATCACTCAGATAACCCGTTTGGGTGAGGATCCTATCAGGGAACGTCACGGATACGTATGTTCATATTATTCGGGACTTGAACTCGCGCTTAGTTGCTTATGGGGTGATTGTGTTGACCATTGCACCACTGACCTGTGTTGACTGATCGATACTCGCAAAGTGTTACGCCTAAACGCTTAGTGTTATTTGCTTGTGACTACTGAAGTGTGATCTCGCCACGTAGATCTTCTAAAGAGGTGATATGCGACCGAAGCATCACTCAAAATCGAACGACGGACAGCGCGTTTGTTTACGGACCATTGCAACCCTAAAGGGTTGCTGTTGTGATAACCTGCCGTTTAATTGTTCGCCTATTTTGTTTCCCTTGTCAATATTGTCGAGGTATTTAGTAATATCTAGACAGTAGGATGACTGCAGTAATCAAAACTTGGTAAAATAAACGTACATTGGGGAGTTTTGGTAAAACGCATTGGCGCATTTCGAATTTGTTAGATGACGTTTTAAAAGAACGGTTCACCATATAGATAAGACGGCAACGACATCGACCAACAGCTGACTGTCCCACTGTGGTTAAACCAACAGATCGATTAGATCACAGAAAACGGTCTCAGTGAACGAAGTTCACCTGGCTAGTGAACGTCAGTGAAATGAGTGGAGAACGCTCAGTGTGTTGAATTCATTTGGTGGCTGTATCCTCCTTTCCGGCTACTGAACACGGATTGCTGGCACGAGTGACAAGAATGCCAATTGTCCTAACAACTCATCTATCTGCCATCTAAACATGTGAGTTTACTGTTCACTTCGTGTGGTAACAGTTCACATCAATATGTGCTCGTAAACGTACAGCACACTGTTATCAGATGTTTTGTGTAAACTTAGGTTACCAGCTGGTCTCGTCAAGGCTGACGGATCAATATAATCAATAGTGCTTGCCCTCCTTTTCAAACCGCAAGCCTGGACATTATTCTCTGATCACAACTAAGAAACATTTGAACTGGTTGTCTCCAGAAGACAAGAGGAAAACTGGTCCCGTTTTTAAAATAATGTTCCGATGTCTGGGTTAGATGGTTCGCTCGTTATGTATGGAATAGATCAACCATACGTACTGTCGCCTAAACAAAAGAGACTAACACAGGCAATCCGCGTCTTCTTAGCTTATGACAAATTTCGTGACATTTATTAGCTAATTACAGCAGTCACGAACTAACAACTGTCACTTAGATTCTTCTAACTTAACCTTAGCGATTGAATTTAAGCAGTTGTCAGATTGTTATTGTGTAGGGTAATGTGTGGTATTCTGTGTATGAGATCGTTAGTGATCGTTGTACAATGATTGTTGTGCAGATAATGTCACTGTAACCCACAACCAAGGTACCATATTCAACCAAATGATCACTAAGCCGTAAATCATTTGGTCCAATGTGATGTAACTGCTATCAGTGCAGAATGAAGAAAATTTCGACTTCAAGGTTACCTTCCTTTTTATCAGGTAATTCGCTCGACACATTCGTGCGGTGTAGACGCATAAGACACCCTCACGCCAAAACTGTGGTGCTAAAGCTCTTAATTTCCTCCTGAAAAATTCACATGCTGGCTGGAAGCACCAATCCATGAGAGTGTTTGACAAGAAGCAGTTAGCTCTGGCTTCTTCTGGATCTGAAAACCATCCCATTAAATGGTCAGATACAGACCTTAGCGGTGGAAATTTATTGAATATTCGTTATGCCTAATAAGCTGGTGAAGAAACAGGAATGACCTCGTCGAACCAATATGATCTCCTCCTGGTTGTGAACTACCTTTATTCAGTGGACATGTACAGGCAAGCCAGATGAGTCGAGTGTACAGTGGATAAAGCGCAATTCATCGTGGAAACCTCAGCAGAGGATCCCAAATACATAAGGATTTCGAAATTGCTCAGGTAGGTCCTTGCTACACGGAGGAAGCAGTAAATATTTTTAAAACGGTCGCACAGTCTGCGTCATTTTTAATTTTGCCGCGCAACCTCTACTAAAGCCAACATAGTGTATATTAATTCCTTAAAAGAGGTTCGTGTGTGAATGGGGGACTGTTAAACGACTTCGAAGTGCAACCAGTAAAACTGGTCGGTTTCTGATGGGCTACCTTCAAGTGTGCAAAATTGCCAGTGCAATTTTCAGTTGCGGATCATTTAACTGGAGAGTGTACACCGAAACTAAAGCGTTCGTGCGTATGTGTATGATATGTTAGCACGCGCCAAAATTCTCCGGTCATAAATAATCCAGTGATCCCGTTCGATAACGGTAGCAGTTACTTGAGTGTTAACAGGACAGAGGCGGCTGTGTTACTAGCGTCGGAATGAAGACTGAGCTGAAGGTTTAAAGTACACTTCGCACCTGGTGAGCAGCAATTCGCTGAGCATTGTGTGGAGTGGCTTGATACTGACCTTAGCGCTTCACATGAAGTCAACTGGCAAACTTGTCACTTGGGCCAGCAATCCGTGTTCAGTAGCCGGAAAGGAGGATACAGCCACCAAATGAATTCAACACACTGAGCGTTCTCCACTCATTTCACTGACGTTCACTAGCCAGGTGAACTTCGTTCACTGAGACCGTTTTCTGTGATCTAATCGATCTGTTGGTTTAACCACAGTGGGACAGTCAGCTGTTGGTCGATGTCGTTGCCGTCTTATCTATATGGTGAACCGTTCTTTTAAAACGTCATCTAACAAATTCGAAATGCGCCAATGCGTTTTACCAAAACTCCCCAATGTACGTTTATTTTACCAAGTTTTGATTACTGCAGTCATCCTACTGTCTAGATATTACTAAATACCTCGACAATATTGACAAGGGAAACAAAATAGGCGAACAATTAAACGGCAGGTTATCACAACAGCAACCCTTTAGGGTTGCAATGGTCCGTAAACAAACGCGCTGTCCGTCGTTCGATTTTGAGTGATGCTTCGGTCGCATATCACCTCTTTAGAAGATCTACGTGGCGAGATCACACTTCAGTAGTCACAAGCAAATAACACTAAGCGTTTAGGCGTAACACTTTGCGAGTATCGATCAGTCAACACAGGTCAGTGGTGCAATGGTCAACACAATCACCCCATAAGCAACTAAGCGCGAGTTCAAGTCCCGAATAATATGAACATACGTATCCGTGACGTTCCCTGATAGGATCCTCACCCAAACGGGTTATCTGAGTGATCCAGCTAAATGAGAAAGCTGCGGGCACCCCTCAGTAGTTTTCAGCTTATTTAAGCCGTGCTCTGGTTGGCCGAAGATAAAACCACACACGGAAGGATATCAGCAACTCACAACTAAATGTGATCAGAGAACAGTGCCATAGCTAATATAAACAAGCGATCGAGTCCTGATGCTCACAGTTGAAACGGATTGCTAATAGTTGCATAGACTGTCTGAACTACTCTAGTAGCGTTATCATTGATGTTTTTCGTCTGTTGTTTCGGCGAGCATACGTCCGCAGAAGAAACTGTCAGACAGATTTAGCGTTTAAGATTTACATGCAAACGACTTGAAGAGAAACAGATGAATCATATGTACTCATGTGTAAGTTAAACTGAACCCAACCGGAATATTGTGATGTATAAGTGAGTGGGAAGAATGTAGTTAGGCATGGTGGAACAAAGTATACAGGTTAATAACAACGATAGTCTATAACGTATACTACACTCATATATGACCTCGGCTTCGCAGTCAGGAAGAGCTTCTAGCAGCAAACATTCGAACAAAGGGGTTCACCTGAAATCAGCTATTGATAGAGCTGGTTAGTAGTATGTACCTCCGACACAGTGAGGTTTGGAATTTTGACCCACGTTCTTGGGAGGCAACTGTGTGTCAACTCCGTGCTGGTGACCTGCCAGCAAGCATGGTCGAGTTAGTATGTATATGAGCTCAGTCTCGTTCGTTTTTGAGTACCCTTCAGCAGTGATCAACAAAGCAACGACCTTAAACCTAGTGTTTTGTAATCATGTGGACCAAACAAGAACATAAAGCAAGCGTATTGTGATGTTTGAGTCTGCGTTTAACTAGTAAATATCTCGCATTAAAGTTTTCCTGGTCACCATCTAGCCAGCATAGTAGGTCATAAAATGTGAGAATTTTTCTCTCGTCTACTGCAGTGTTCGATTCCGATGCAACTTTCCGAACGTTTATTCTTATTTATCGTCTTTCAGTTGTTTTCCAACCATGAATCACCAGATGCTGTTTGTTCAGCTGACAACATTGACACAGGAACGTCTAGCCAAACAGCTCTTTCACCAACAGAAACCCACAAATACCTGGCTGCCTCATTAGGCACGCCATCTTCAACTACACTATCAACATAGTCACGCATGTTGAAAACGATGAAACACTATTATTGTTCAACCTAAGTAAATACACACTTTAGAACCAAACAGTCAGTGAATTACAAAAATCTTTCCCAACTATCGCTTAACTAACGTATAATCTGATAACCAGTAGAGAATGACACACAAAAAACTGTCGCATGCGGGCAAATGTATAACGCCACACCTAGCAACACTTTCAACGTGCTATGCTGTAAATTAGTTTACAATGATGTGATGTCAATTCACATTACAGAATTACCAGCACGACTAGCGACTGTCAATTACAGGAGTATAACCGACGACAACAATAACCACAGTGGTTTGTATATGGGACAATGTTACGCAAGATTGCGTATTTTAATTTCCATAGCTGTTCCGTTTATTTTCTTCATAGGCTGAAATCGATCAGTGGTTTTTGGTCGGTCTGCAAATGAGCAGGCACCGACTGCGGTCCCAGAACGAGGTGAGAAAGGGTTTTGCAAACAATTGGTCCAACTACCATTAGCAAAGTGGCAGAGACTTGATTAGACCTCCTTGGCTCTCATCCGCATCCCGTACGTCAGGCAATCGAACCCACGAACCGTTAACAGGCGGTGGGTTGTAATCCAGACACCCACACAGAGAGTATGGTAATCTGACACCGTTACAATTGTCTGCTTTTCTGTACCGATCAATTACGAGACCCCTGTTCAATATCACTCATTCATGCAGTTGCCGGTTCACCCAACGCAGCAGTTCCACTGAATTCAGTATGCCGACCGTCGAAAGCCGAATTACAGTATGAGTGGTTGACTGGTGCGTCGTGATTGCAAAACAGCAGGCTAACTGGAGAAACCCATGTGAAGACTCAAGACTGAGTGATTCAATAATCGTGTGGGCCTGGCTGCAGTGTAAAGTGATCGGCATTCGGTCCACAGGTTAGTTACCAAGTGATCAACTGGAAGGAACATGTAGAACGCCTCCCCCCTACATCACACGATGGACAGTTTTGTGCACAAGGGAACACAGTGAGAACATTACCTGTTGGTGCTTTCCTGTCAATGTGAACCAATAGTTCTGGGTGGTAGTGCCTCAACCGACTGATAGAACTCTGGACGGGAGCTTCAGTGGACTAGTGACGGAGAAATTCCTCTTTCCTGGGCCACTTCACGATGACTGTATTGTTCATCGTTGGTGGAAGGATACTTTAGTTATGAGAACAACAAAGTAGCGAACAAGACTTGCTCTCTGTGTTTGATCACCAGGCTATTTACAACACAATAAATATGAAAGCAGTAACTACTTTCGGTCAGAAAAATGGTCAACAGAGGTTATGGACGGCGCGTTTGGTATCAGTTACTCAATCACTGTTGGGGTAACGTGCGAAGAAGAATGATAACAATAGAACAGTCCATAATCAGTACAAGCAAAAGGAGATGAATGGGTGTTCACTAACTGTTGATTTGTCGGACAATTGATTTGAGGTTACAATAGCGGGCGATTCCAAAAACTAGCAAACCGCATTTAAAAAGATGGAAGAGAATAAAGTGAATGTAGAAACCAGCAATGGCGCAGGATTCAGAATCCGTTACTTTTGTACTCATAAGTTCGAGTTCAACAGATGAACTGATATGACCTCTGCAATGTGGAATACCTACCTAAACCCAGTGTTGCACAGCACTTTAAATGCGGTTCTTTCAAGTGCACCATGTCTGGTCTGTTATAGATGGTCCATTAGCACACTGGCGAAATAACCACCCTCCGAATCCAAGGTCCACTTCGATACATGTTTGTTACTACATGTATCGAAATGCCTCAATGTTCTGCCGACGTGACTGCTTCTGCAGACAAAATCGAATTTGTGGACAATATTGGAACTGGAAATCAGGAACGTCGAGTTATTTATTGATGTGGTTGGAACGCATGCAGATATTTTAGCAAGAACCACATAAGTGAAGTATCATATACACTTGACTGGCATAGCCAAATTGTGTTTGACTGAAGGTGAACTATGGTGAACTTCAAAACGCACAGTGAGGCAGGTACGATTATGTGGAATGTTATTGGAATTATCTTGAAGTTTTGTGAAAGAGTACTTTTGAATACGACTTGAAGAGTTCCGATTTCCTATCATCATTAAGAAGTAACTTCTCACTAGTTTGAATTGTTATTTGAACTGTTAATTCATCGTCTGGTTCTTGTCACCGAATAATCTTCATTTATTTGGTGCCACTTCCGGTTTCGTCATTTAACTGACTATCTTAGACATGACCGCATCAAGCTTTCCTTTGTTCTTATATCCCCATATCATATAACGCTCACGTTAATTTCTCAAAATAACCGACGGGCTGCCAACGTAGTGACACTTAACAATATACTTCAAAGGGTACCACTGGTTATTTCCGACGCTGCCTCCATCATTCGATCTCTTTCATGCATGTCAACCACTCCAACTTCTTCAACAGCTTTCACTGTTCCAGCATACTTTTTCCGTAACTGTTTGAATGTGTGGAAATAATTTTTCTCTATGCGCTTTTGTTGATGCATATGAGACACAGGAAACAGTGTGAGATACATTCAAACAAGTGCCCCAGAGCCTCGCATCATTATCAGTTGAATTAGAGGTCAGTAGATTACAGTGACCCATCACGTGTCTCAATTTCACCTGTCTCAGTTTGTCTGTATACGCACATTTATATCCGTTCCCTCAATTCAGTGGAAGAGGCTATAGATTATCTACGGGATTACATTGTAACCAACTAGCTAGATGCTTGTGAGCCCTCACCGAAATTGAGACTGTACATTTGTACTCACAATATTCACATTCATTTTCATGGTGAACTATACGGACACTGTGGTTCTGGTGAATAATGCATCATTTACCAAGCACGATGAGTGTGTAATTGTAATTGAGGAACCAGATATCTTTGCAATACGTGTACATCCTTATATCCTAAATGTTATCCCTCAGATTGCATTGCTCGATCAAACTGTCTATACGTACTCACCTCAATGAAACCAGTTTTCAAATTTTTCATTACTCAAGCCTCCTCAAAACGAATGGTTGAAGGCTTCAAACTTAGCCGTCATGTGCAGCTGACTGTCGAGGAAACCAATTTCGTTAAAACTTAGTACAGTATATCCTGTAATCGGATATTTGACACAAATCTTAATAGGATATTTCGGGTTTTGGTTTTCGACCTCACATTTCCTGAAATTTTCAAAACTCTTGTCTCCTGGCTGATATTGTCTGAGATCTTAGTAATATATTTATGTAGAATGCATGTTTGTACTTCATTTTACTATGGGGTTTAATGTTTTCTTTGTCGCACCACTGTCGTGTATAACTCGACTCTCTTTATCCACCGTTACAATTTGTCTGAATGCTTTCGATAACAAAGTCTGCATAATTTGAATATATCACCTGTATTCGACGGTAGTTTCCGGATTTTCGCAAAATTTTCGATCGATACCCTTCGTATAGGGATATGGAACTGAAATTTTGTTTTTGCTAGGCTCATCAATAGCCGAGAACAACCAAGGAACAGGTTCTCACTGCTGTTTATATTTATTATCCTGGATGCCGCCTACATTATAGTCGAACAAAAGCAATAGATTCAAGCAGCCTAAAACCTATGAGTCTATAATTTTGTGTGTGCGAGGAAAGCTCATTGCGGTCCTGGGGCTGTGTAGGTTTGGGAAATAAATTATGCTCTATGGCTCGTTGAAAGAGCGGAACTCATGGCGCAAACTATTAGGTAGTCGGGATTGTCGGAAGCTATCAAAACTGTATCAGTCTCGTAAATGTCCACCACTTCCCGCACTGGTCACTTCTGACACGGTTATCACGGACGTTAAACACTTTGCTAAGCATGACTTATTCAAGCAAAGGCAATAGTACACGTTGATGACGCTGCAACGCTTTGAGATATTGCTTCTCTTCGTGATCGGGAGCGTCAATTGGGCCGCAAGAAAGTTCAGTGAGCAGCGGTCAGATATACTTCCAGTTACTCATCACAGGCAGCGGCATGTGATTAGGTGGTTCAAGGGAAGGTCCGATCAACAACAGCTACAGACAATTTCTTTGTCAAATAAATCATTTGGATAATCACTTTCAATTGACGGAAAGTTACCCATCGGCAGCTTCAAGAGTGGCACGTGTTTAGAAGATGTCCAAAACACGCCGAGGTAGTAACACTTCGGAACTTTTCGCCAGAGGGTGTTGCGAGAATTACACCCTTCAATGCGGACAAATACGCAGCATCATTGCAGTGTTATATGACCAACGGCAACAATCACTTAACTCAATTCTCCGGTAGCGACGTTTTGCTTGAATTGTTCCTCCACCGACTTATTAAAATTCCATGAAAGATTAACCCACACTTGCTATGAGCAGGGTCACTGAATCATAGTACTGTGACTGAAATGTTACAGTTGAAACCAGCATTCCGTTGATACTGATTCTTTGTTCTTTTTGAAATGTTCACACTACTGTAGAAGGTTTCAACTTCGGTGTTAGAACCACCCGAACCTCACACTCCCGAATGATTTCAGCACGGTAACGTTGCTCTTCAATATTCATTTGTGGTGTGTAACGTCAACGGAGAGGGATGATTGGATGGTTACCAAAGTTATCATATCGCAAAACACCCGATAACTTCTTTTTAAACTGTCGCGAGCATTTACTTCACTGTGATAATACAATGATGCTGGACAAACCAAAACTGGTCAGTATAAGATAGTGTAAACTGATAACTACTCTACAGAAAGTTCCAGCGTTCATAATAGGCACAGGCGCTTAAGTATGTTGAATAAGAGTGGACCTTCCGAATACCTGTTGAAACAGAATGTTTCATGCCTCTTCCGGCATTGGTTTCACTCGAAAGTGTACCTGTCAAGAAAATCCTATGAGGTCACTAAATATACTACGGGTAATTATTTGCCTTGCATATGAACTACTTGGCTGAGGTTTCACAAAAAGCTCGATCTGACAGCAGTTACTGATATCAGTAACGTTGACTAAAGCAGTTACAAATCGAGATGACAGATTACTTCACCCTGTTCTTCTAAGTGTTAGACAGAGGTTGTTATTCACTGTATGGCGTTGTGATGTGTGCGGCCGCAAATGGGCTGTCCGTTTGGGATTAGTAGGTCACCAACGTACTCATAGTACACC
>QNGE01008657.1:2390-15810 GCA_008508345.1 Paragonimus westermani | reverse complement strand
AGGACTGCAGTGCACTGGACTTCGCCAATGATGGACAATCGACCACCGGTAGCCCTTCGAGCAGAGATTAGTCCAATGTCGGATGCTGTATCGAGCTGCAGTCTGACTAACCTGCCGTTGATGGAGACGGATACGTACTTTCTGTGTGTTACGTGGTCGTCACTTCTTGCTGCCAGAACGACTTGAGCTCTTGGGAAGCGGAGCCTATATGGCTTGTGGGAGTTTTGATCGAGCCGGTGCTGACGCTTCTTAAAACGGCAGTAGTCCTCCTTGTGGCCTTAACAGGGAGCAGTGCGTGCATCGATGCTGTCTAAATGGCCAATATCGGGCATAATGCCATCCACCGCATTGCCAACACGGTGTGGGGGGTTTCCTTTGGTTGTCGCGTTCTGATTTTGGTGCAAACTTGACTGGAACACTTGAAGACACTGTGTGGACCTTTGAGTAACTGCTGTGTTCGATCATAAGGGTGTCATGCTTCAGGTTCACCAGGCGCTGGCATTCGACAGTGATATCCCGCAGAGTGATGTCGGGACATTGTTCTATCTTTGCCAAAATCCTTGTTCTGATATCTGGTTCATTCGGTGACTGGAGTCCACAAGTAAAAACTAGACATTTGAATTGATGTTCGGTCATTATATGAAGCTTGAACCGTTCGCACTCCCGACTGACTGTTCCAGCGTACGTCACCCAGTCATCATCTGAATTCACGAGCTTCCGGCACTAGTAACGCACGGTAAACAAGGATGACTGGTCGCCAAAGAGTTGTGATGGCGTCTGAGTGGTTTCCTCAAAGCTAAAATTCCTTGAGTTCCTCGGCAAGATAAAGTTGGTGTACTGTTCGTGTTCCGAGGTACCCAGTTTACGGGGCAGCAGTCTCACCTTCCGAGCATCGTCAGCGTCTGACAGTTCCACCTTGAAATCATCTTCATACTTTTCAAACCGAAACTTGAACTTAGCGCCAGTTACAGGATAAAAGTGAAACTCATTGATAAAGTTGATTAGAGATTCTGCTGCAGGTTTGAAGGATTCGCTTGATCCCACTGTCAGCTGCTGGAAACTCAGCTTCTCCGTCAGTGTTTTAATCAGTTTTAACTGTGCCTGTTCAAATTGTTTCTGCTACTGTTAAAGAAGAGTTTTGATGTGCTCGAACGTTAGTGACATCGTGAGTTCTTCCGTCACCAAATGTAACCCTTGACTCAATACGCTGGTTCGTCCATGGCATACTAAGAGGATTGAAAGGAAATCGGGTTCTCTTCCTTGAAGATAATTAACACCGCAAATCTTGGTCCCAAAAATAACGTGGCGGTCCCCGTTAATTACACCCAAGATAAACCAAAAGACGGGTGCAAAAAAAAAACAACTTTGTTCTGCTCTGACAACGTGTGCGACAGAGAAAATTGCATGGTATTTATAGGGGGCATAGTGACCTACCAACATTCTCGAACCGGAAAATCGAAAGACATACATCAAAAAAGTAGTTAAGGTCATTAAGTCACCAATGAGCATGATGGAATAGAGGTCAGACGGGTAAAAAAAATAGCGAAGATCACCCGCCGAATGTTCACGACATTTCCGCTTATTAAGATTGGGTAGGATCGTTTTCTCGAGGAAGGAGGCGGTTTTGGACGGGAAAATATAGGTTCCTCTAACAATAAGTAACGGGAATCGCGTGTACTCACGCTGCTTTCATTCAACAGGCCGCCCAAGAAGGCACGCCGGCAGTCCTCCTAGGTCTTTTCTATGGATTTGAAAATCACAACACTGTTAAACAGTTGCACCGGACCTCATCAGTCAGGTAGGACTTCCGAAATATACGTGGGCTGGTCACAGCCACCGCTTCGCGCACACTGAGACAACGGAAGAGGGAAACTAAAGTCAGTATCTCTCAAAAAGGTGAAAACACGTGAATGGCCTCCAGAATCTAACTAGACGAGTCAAGGTTCATGGCCGACCTGAATGTTTCCATTCGGCAACACTAGACTACATTATCAAACAACTCTACATCGTCTTGCCTCGCAATATCAGGTATGCACACAAGATTAAGATCACTTCCTCCAATTCTGTCACCTGTGGGACCAGGCCATGTTGAACTATTCTGCATTCAAGATGCAAGAGAAATTTATGGGTAAAATGTAGACTCGACTTTTACAGGTTACATCAAGCTCGGTGATAGCGTTTCATCATTCTGCCTGGCTCATACAACGAGTATGCAGATTTCCCTAATGATTATTTAGAAATGATCCAAGTAGGGTCCGAAGGGGATTCAAATTAACGGTAAGAACCGCATGCTGCTACTCAGAGTGAGCTAAGATATGAAGTAGAAACACAGAGCAAAATCTCAAACAGGCTCGGATACTCAAACACCTTGCTATAGCATGTAGAACGAACTAACTGATCGAAAGGTTGGACCGTCCCGGTGCTGCGTCTCAAGAAGTTTATCGGAACCCATCAAAACAATCGTCCCTTAAAATATTTCAATGAAAATCAGAGTTTAAAAAAACCAGACTATCAAGTTCCACTGATTTACACAGATGACGTAATGTTATAGGCTGATCAGCACTCACAACTGGTTGCAACGTTCCCGTTCCCATAGAAATTCTTAACCAGCCGCTTCCAAAAAGAAGCGTTATACTCTGTTTCTAAAGCTCGTCGGTAGTGAGTACTGTTCAACCCGACCAAAACCAAACTAACCAAAATCGCCTACTTCTTATCAGTAATCAAAATAACGCTCGACAAGTTTAGTGATTTGTGTAATTTCAGCTTGAAGAGAAGCCTTAACCGTGCGGTCACTCAGTTAACAGAACAGTCACTGCATCTTCCCTGGAGGCAGTCGGGTGATCTGAGCAATACCTATAAAAGAATGTCGCTGAGTGTTTGCATGCGATCATTCGCTCTGGTCTAGTACGAGGTCAATGGCACGGTGGCCAACACGGCTAGCTCGTGAAAACGCGATCGGAGTTCGCCTGTCAACCGCGGCGAGAATCTGTACAAATGACGGACACTAGCATGAACGGAACTCCAGTATAGTGCTTCTTTTCGAAAGGGGTTGGCTGAAGCGTCTATAAGAATGTAATAGCTGAGACCACTTGCGAGTGCCGTTCACCTCACACCAGCCGAAATTCCCACCACTCATTAGTGGTACAATTTTATTTTGGCCAGAGGCCGAAGAATGTTCAAATGGTGACTATAATGGTAGCTGAAGATGAGTATTGGCTTGATCACGCGTAGCTTCAAGCAAAATCTCATAAAGATGCCAATAACCAAACCATACAGCTAATGTACGACGACGTGTGTCGCGTGGCCCGAGTGGGCGCCCATCCAAGTAACGCGCGCTAAACGACCGATAAACCGAGCAAGATCATTGTGGTAAGACTCATCATTACGGCCATATGACAAAAAGTGTGTTCGTTTAGTGAGACTAAACAAACCGTTGGTTAACGATGATAGGTCAACGAGTCGATCAAGGGATTAGAGGGCTGATCATAAATATAGGTCTACCTTTGTATTAAAATAGATTTTGACCGGAACAGAGTCTTGGTTCGGTTTTCATGGAGAGTCACTCAACGGTAACGTAAACTGGATCTTGAATCTTGAATCGAGAAAACCAGCACAAAAATAGTCTGTGTGCACCAAGCAATCTCAATCCACTGAAAAAAACGGCATCCTTTTACAGATAAACAATAATATTTACTATTGATGTTGGGCGACAAGCGTTCTTGCGTCTTGACTGGCCAGTTCGTCGCTGCATTCCATGCCCTTGTCTCGAGTAACCCAGCCGTTTGAATCTGATACGCGTTTGAACAGCCGCTGACCACCGTGTTTGATTGATTGGCGCCGACCGACTGCAGAAGCTTTTGCGTGAACTCTGATTGGCTGGATCTTTTTCAACCGGGAAAACGCTCCAATTGGATCTTACCATAGAAGTTACTTTTTAATCGCGTACAGCCCACACGACCATTTTAGTGTTCGTCAACGTTGGGGCTCGGTAGTTGTTTGCCGCGCCTAAGCATACTGTTTCTATCGCCGGTACGAATCCAGCTGAAGCCCACATTTTCTGCGCTTGTCTCCTCATAACTCTGTATCTGTTCTAAGTGATTCAAAATGATTAAAACGGTCAATATCTGTCTTAACAGATGCAACCTAGGATACAAATGTTCTGGCATACTGTGCGTAGTACGGTGGAATGAAACAATTGGTGACATGGTACTTAGCACTGAATGGTGCGGTATATGTAACTGTTGCCAAGCCAACACAGATCAACTCTTCTGGGGTTCCTACGGTTGTTATTGCTCTCTGCTCTGACTTGTCAGAGCTTTACTGGTCAGGATGACCTTCGCATTGCCAGTTTGCACAAAGCACTGTCACGTGGATCGAAGCAACTAGATCGATTACAATTGAATTGTGAACTGACAATAGGGTATACAGCGCCCAGCGGATTGAACCAACAGTCCTAAACGTTCAACGTTTAACTCAGGTTCAACGAAAGACCTACAAATAGAGGCCTTGGTAGGGAACAGAGAGTGATCCTCAAAAGATCGGATATTTTCCCACAAGCTCACGGGATTCGTCCGAACAGCGAACATTTAAGCGGTCAATTCCAGGGTTGAACAGTGCTTTGTATGCGCATTGTGAAGCAAAAGTAGCCTTTATTTCAAAAATCAGGTGCCGAACCGACGTTAACTCATGTTTGCTGACTACAAACATGCTCGATGGTGGCATATTTACCAGAACTTCGAGAGACCAGACTTTGACGCGGCGTGACGTTTTGCGCATCTCCATGACCTATTGAGCTAAACTGGACGGTGTGGCCACCACACCAAGAGTTACTCACACCAAGCAGGCCAATAGTTAGAGGTCTGACAAACCATAGTCTCCCGGTCATCCAGGTTGGGGGTTGAAAGGAGGTTGGCATCTTTTTCAGAAAAATGTACCATTTCTGGTACGCCATTACCCACTCGCTATATTGCGGTACAGGCTCTTGAGCAAAAGGCTTTGGCTGACAACCCTAATCATTTTTGTTTAGGTCTGGGCGCCCTGGCGGTATCTCAGCTCACACACACCCATGAATTGTGACAGTTAAGCATCGGTGTGAACCATTGATATATTGCTGTCTAGGATGATGGTGACAACCATGAATGCTCATAACACCAGTAATTCCATATTGAATCGATCGACCATAAACCGGACTGCCCTATCTGCTGCATACAACAGGGTGGGTAGGGGAAAACATGCTACTACTGACCCCTCCACCACTGTCTTATTAAATTTAGCTCTCAGGACCTTCCCGGTCTGCTTATGCTCCAGCTGACTGTAGGACACTGGCGTTATGGACGTCTTTTTATTCAGATATGGCCGCTCTCCTTCGGCCAACACATGGTTCTGATAGTCATTCTGGCCGGAGATATGAACGCCCAGGTCGGCCGCGTTGGTGAGGCCGAGTGTCGTTTAGGTGGCAGGTTTCGGATACCAACACATCGCTGGAACAGTGACGGGCGACTGGTACAGCTGTGCACTGAACACAAACTACGTTTGGCCGGCATTATTTTTGGACATCGTGCGCGTCGTTACACTTGATGTCTACCCTCTGTGAATGAGGTCTGGTCTCAGACAGACCGCATACTTGTTAATTATAGATGGCGTGGTTCGATTCAAGGCTGTCGTTCTTGTTGGGACACATGCTTAGATTCAGATCATGCGTTGGTACGTTGTCGTTTTGTTCTTACTTTTGATGGACAACGACCCCACCAACAGCAACAACTGGCCATTGAGAAACTGGCTATACCGTCAGTAGAGCATAAATAGCAAACCAGAAAAATATCTTGGCAGTTTTCACTCTGAAGACCCTGACAGCTACTGTACCCAAATCTCACAGGCTATTCGAGAAGCAGGTACTGTAGCATGCGGCACGGGGTTACATGGGCTGAACAAACACTGGATCTCGGAGAAATCCTTGGAGTTGTTAGTGAGAAATCCTTGGAGTTGTTAGAAATCAGACGGAACATTCCTTCTGGCAGTTTATATAGCAAGTCTAGGAGAGATCTGTAGGAAACTGAAACGTCGTCTAAGGGCTGATCGTGAGGGTTGGCTAGTGAGGGGAGTTGAGGAAATGGAGACCGCTTCTATCTCAAGGAAAACCGGCAACCTCTAAGCTGATCCGTGCCACTGGTCACAGGCGATCGTCTATAACGAAGCTATCAGCAGGACAGATGGCACACTCATCTATGATAAGTCTATAAGGTTAGGGCGGTGAGCAGAACACTTTCGGGGTCGATTCAACTGGCCTCCTCCTTCCAGTATGCTGCCAATACAAAATTGCAATGTAACACCCCAGTCGGTAAATTTGAAACCACCCACTGAGACTGAGGTCCGCAATTGCACTTCTCAAAGAAAGTGGGGAGACGTTGGTAGAAACCTTGACTCAGTTGTTTCAACGTACGTGGACGACGGAGCCTACCCCTCTGGGCTGGCTTCACGCGATAATAGTCCTTATATTCAAGAAAGGCATCAGGGGTTCTTGCGAAAATCATAGGGGAACTAGTTTAACCCCTATCATTACTAGAGTTCCGGCGTCCACCTTACTTCGTCGACTCTGCAGTTCCTGAGATAAACGTTAGAGAAGAACAGGCAGGGTTTCGCCCTGAGCGACGACGTATAGATCACGTTTTTACTCTTCGTCAAATTCTGGAGCAGCGCTGTAGGACATTTTTGGAGGTCAATATTCCCCTCGACTGACCCTGCCGTGCCCTCCTCGTGACCCCGTCCAAGTACACGCTTGTTTTTGTTATCCCCACAACACATGTCTAAAAGTATTAATTTCTCCAGCCTGCCTCCCTCAGTCATTGAATCTTAGTCACCTACCCCACACCTAATTGTTATCTGTCAGTTTCATCCTCCCTACCCCCTGTAAATACGGTCCGCCATTAAAATGTCACTAGCTAATCGGTCTGCCCGAAACCCGGGTATTTAGACACACATCAGATCGATCTGATCGCATTCGGTCGGTTCGTCATAGTCTGTCGGTCGCTTGTGCTTCTACTTGACGGCCTATTGCGGCCAAACGTTGTGTTTCATCCCACGAAGCAAACGAATTGAGGTTTGTTCTTGTAATTGATCATATTATTTATGTCGATATGTCGTCACGGTGAGACTGGACCTTGACGTGGTGTGACGGCTTGCGCATCTCTATGACCTTTTGGGCTAAATTGGACAGAGTTACTCATACCAGGCAGGCCAACAGGTAGAGGCCTGACAATCCACAGTCTCCTGGTCCTCCAGGTTGGGGGCTGGAAGATGGTTGGCATCTCTTTCTGAAAAACGTACCATTTCTGGTACACCGCCACCCACCCGCTGCCTTGCGGTACAGGCTTTTGAGCCAAAGGCTTTGGTTGAGAACCCTAATCGTTCTCCTGTCTAGGGCTGGGCGTCCTGGCAGTATCTCAGCCCACACACAACCATGNACCACGTTGATGCTTGACAACCACGCGGTTTTACGCCACTATCAGCAGTCTCAGTGAACAATGCCGGTGCGGTATACGTACGGATTACATGCGGAATACGTGACCTAACCATCGTAGGCTGTGCAACGCAATAAGTTGGCCAACTGATCGCGCATCCCGAGCGTCCCGGAATACGCGTCCGCGAATCGCTACACTGCTCATGCGATCAGTCCACTTGATGTGGACTAATTGGCACAATGATCAAATATAGCAAGTTTCTTAACACCCTCGTCGTAGGCAGGCCACGTTTCCGAAACACAGCAAAACGGGACGCACAAAACATTACATACTCTTCGCTTCAGCAGCAACCAAGCGTCTTTTCCACGCCACAGATCATGTTGGCTGCCAAAGACAACCCGTGACTTTGCTATCCTCGCTAATACTTCATCAGAATTATTACGAGCTGTCGAGATAGTGCTACCCAAATATGCGAAACTGCACACAGTCTCAAGCGGATTGCCTGCAATAAGGAAGGCAGGACTGGGAATACCCCAGTCTTGAAGCAGCACTTTGCACTTTTGAAACGTGTAGCACACTCCACACTACCCAGCTCGGTCACTCACCTTGTTCAACATGACCTGCATGTCTTCCACAGAGAGGCTAAGTGAGACAATGTCATCCACACACTCTATGACAATCAACCTAGCGCCAGGAAGACGCTCAACAACAAGCTCAATGGATTCCTCAAGCGAACCTTTCAGAATATCGTCCATGATAAAACCGAACAGAGTGATACACACCCGGAACAGTAGTCCATAAACCCTCAAACTGTATACACAGTGGGCACACAGTGATCTCAACAAATTCACGTATTGCCCTGGAACTCCCTTTGTGAAGAAGTCAGTTCCAGAGAACATTACGAGAAATCGAATCGAAAGCAGACTTTAGGTCTAAAGAGGCTACAACTATCGGTTGCCCATAAGAGTGTCGATGTTCCAAGGTCCGTCGCAAGGTGAAAATGTAGTCAGCGCACCCTCGACTGGACCGGAATCCTGCCTGTTCTTCTTTTATCTGACTTCCTCTGGGCCAAGTATGCCGACGTAACTTGGAAGCAACTCACAATACAGCGATGTGCGTATGATTGTCACAAAATTCTTAGTTCATTTTTGGAAACGGGAGTTACCGTTGATAAGCACCAATCAAGAGGAACCTTTGTAGTTTTCCAAACCGTCCATAGAAATTTCGTCAGTTCTGATGTCACTCTGTCCCTAGTATCCTTGAAAATAGCACGGGGGGATCTGATCTCCATGAGCCTTGTTACTCTTCAGTAACGTAAGTTCCAGGGTCACTTCTACCTTCGATAGAGAGATGTTTGGAACACCGTAAGCAACGATTCGGGTCCCCTCATCCACTTGGCCTGGTTGAGCCTAGTTGAACTGTTCCTCAAAATGTTCAGCCCACCTGTCAGTTGGACGCGATTAGTCGGCGTTAGTGATCTATCCGGTCTTATCACACCGACTCCATAGCCGGCAGAACCACGGATCGGGGTAGATGGATTTCTGCTGTTCGCGGTTAGAAAGCCAGCTCCTTTCTTTTCGACTATTTGGTCAGACGGTGATCAGGTCTTTTTGTGCAAGCTTTTATTCATTTTGCATTCAAGCCCCAGACGACCGTCATGATATTCGGAGCCAGGTGGAGCCGAGCGATACTTTACATCCTATGTATGACAGCACTTACTACTCGTTCGCGTAGGGCAATACTCGTTTATCAGTAATCGGTTACGTTTGTTAGGCTATAAAGCAACATCCGGGAGAAAAATAGTTGAGTTTCCCCAGGTACGTGATGGCTTTATGGCTTGGAGTGTTAGTTTATAAGGGGATATAAGAACCCCTTTGGCTGACGAGAAAGCCAATACGTTTAAGGTTGCTGGTTCTGATGTGTTTAAGAATCGGTATGTTACACTGGATAGAAGGACTTCATTGCGATCCTTCGCAATTAGGGACTGTCATGCATAAGGATACTGACGGCAGTTTTGATCATTCGCTAGGCCGGACTTCCTATGGGGTTAATCAGGCGCGTAAATAAATGAGATTTACAAACCACTAACCAAACACAAGAATTCCTTAAGGCTGCTTCATAGTTAGACATTCTAGTGTATGTTGCTGTCTACTGTAGCCTAAATACGGATAGGTTTTCAGAATCAACAGTGCGAGTCAAATTTGGTTGGCCGTCTGGAAAAACTCTGAACTCAGAACAGAGGGTTGGATCTAGTAGTTTCAACGTTCAACATACAGTAGTATTTGTTATCGATTCAACACACGAAAAATGCTACTTCACTGGTACTGCTCACTTGTATCACTTCGCGGATACTTTCTGTTGAACTTGCTTGGATTCTTCAATAGTGCAATGGGCACAGAGCCCACTGACCGCAGGTTTTGACCTGCCGCTTTGTGTAACCTTTGAGCACTGCCACTTCTTCCGAACTTTGTAAGTGACTATCTGATCGATGTCCTCAAGAGTCGGAGCGTGAAAGCGTATGGTGACTTGTGACGCACTGCGTTGTGATTTTACGTACAATTGAGCTCCCTGCGTTATTATCAAGGCGAGTGCATTCATTTGTGCCATTCCAGAGAGCGTAACTGATTAGAGTCTGCAGTAGGTGAGCCTCTAAGCAGCCGTAGCGTCGAAAGCAATGGAGACAACTGTTGACCGACCGATCGATCGGTTACTTGGTTTATGAAAGCGCCTGTCACGTCTGTTCGAAATTCTCGTCATCAGCATGGACAGCAATCCATCAATGGTTCGCACTGATGCATAAGTGCCACACACTCAATGTAAACTCTATGCATAAAGAGGAAAGAAAAAAAAGAAGGGGACGGGAATGGACGTAACTACCAAAAATAGCTACGTCTCTGTCCAAACATTCAAAGTCAAGGTTCCATACACCTTGCAAACAAACAACCGAGCTGCAACTGAGAGTAAGGCGTCATCAGCAAGACAGCCTCCTTACGGCTTTCACTTCCCCGCGTCACTAAATGTACCCACTTCACAAACAACCCGGCCAAACAACGACGACAATCACGCCACTGAGCTCGGTTAGTTGCCATCTCACTTAACGTCTCAAGCCACCCATTCAGTGAGTCCCGAGGGCCCCAGCCAGGGAGAGGAACCCGGTCCACAGTGAACAAACCCTTCGTGGACGATTTCATTTGTCTACGCCAAATAATCATCTATCCACCTCGTACCTTGCGTCGTTGAACCGCAGCGTCCGCAAAGTGCTCGATGTAGCAGCCGACTAGCTGGCATCCTTAATACGTGACCCAACCACTTAAGTTTGTGCAAATGCAAGGAGTGAACAAAAGAACTCGTTTGACAATCAGTGCCGAATACGCGCTTCCCAACCTTCTCGTTGTTTACTCGCTGGTGCCACTCGGTACGAGCGATTGAACGCGGACATCGGTGGTCAAATGCTTGAAGACGGTTCACGTCTTCTACCCTGAGCAGTCAAGTTTCGCCGCTCTAAAGTAGTATAGTCCTCACTGTTTTCTGATACACGCGATCCCCAAACTTCAGAGAAATACCTTTATGTCGCCATAGGTGCCTCGGATTGGCGAACACTGCCCTAGCCTTATAGATACACGCTTCACTTTCATTCCCTACACCTCCACTGTCGCTGATACAGCTTCCAAGGTATACAAACCGGCCAGCAACCTCGATGACTACATTATCTAACATTAAATTTACGTGATCACAGCAATCTAACAGAACCACTTTGCATTTTGAGGCTGCAAAACGCATTCCGAAATATTTAGCAGAACGCGAAATAGCATTTAGCGTTGTTTATGCTGCTTGAAACTTGCATGATCAATATCAGTCAGTCCCTCATCAGGTAGGTGGTACACACCGGCATCATGTGAGTACGGTAGACAATCCTTCATCATTTCGACTGTGACAAAATTGAATAGAAACGGTGAAAGGGGACAGCCTTGACATACGCCGCTTTTAGTACTGAAACTGTCAGACAGTTCACCGTAAACCCTAACACCTGAGCTGAAGTATGCAAATAAAGTGTCGACAATATGTTCACATCCTTGGTCAGTACACACCCGCGTTTAAGTGACTCTAAAAGTGTGGATCGGTCAACCGAATCGAACGTATCTTTGTAGTCGAGAAATACGGCGATTGTTGGCCATTGGTACACACGGCGCTTGTACGTTCTTCCGACGAACGTTGAGCGATGCACGTATAGCCAACGACGCCAAATACCAGGACCAAATCAAGTCGCTGGAAACGTAGTACTATTGTCATAAATAATATAGTTAATTACAAGAAGCAAACCTCAATTCGTTAGCGTTTGTGGGATAAGATACAATGTTTGGCCGCAATAGGCCGTCAAGGGTCCAAAGGGCACGTCAAGTAGAAGCACAAACGACCGACAGACAATGACGAACCGACCGAATGTGATCAGATTGATCTGATGTGTCTAAATACCCGGGCTTCGGGCAGACCGATTAGCTAGTGACAGTTTAATGGCAGACCGTATTCATAGGGGGTAGGGAGGGTGAGACTGACAGATAACAATAGGTGTGAGGCTGGTGACTGGGATTCAATGAGTGAGGGAGGCAGACTGTAGAAATTAGTACATTTAGACGTGTGTTGTGGGGATACCAAAAACAAGCGTGTACTTGGACGGGGTCACGAGGAGGGCACGGCAGGGTCAGTCGAGGGGAATATTGACCTCCAAAAATGTCCTACAGCGCTGCTCCAGAATTTGACGAAGAGTAAAAACGTGATCTATACGTCGTCGCTCAGGGCGAAACCCTGCCTGTTCTTCTCTAACGTTTATCTCAGGAACTGCAGAGTCGACGAAGTAAGGTGGACGCCGGAACTCTAGTAATGATAGGGGTTAAACTAGTTCCCCTATGATTTTCGCAAGAACCCCTGATGCCTTTCTTGAATATAAGGACTATTATCGCGTGAAGCCAGCCCAGAGGGGTAGGCTCCGTCGTCCACGTACGTTGAAACAACTGAGTCAAGGTTTCTACCAACGTCTCCCCACTTTCTTTGAGAAGTGCAATTGCGGACCTCAGTCTCAGTGGGTGGTTTCAAATTTACCGACTGGGGTGTTACATTGCAATTTTGTATTGGCAGCATACTGGAAGGAGGAGGCCAGTTGAATCGACCCCGAAAGTGTTCTGCTCACCGCCCTAACCTTATAGACTTATCATAGATGAGTGTGCCATCTGTCCTGCTGATAGCTTCGTTATAGACGATCGCCTGTGACCAGTGGCACGGATCAGCTTAGAGGTTGCCGGTTTTCCTTGAGATAGAAGCGGTCTCCATTTCCTCAACTCCCCTCACTAGCCAACCCTCACGATCAGCCCTTAGACGACGTTTCAGTTTCCTACAGATCTCTCCTAGACTTGCTATATAAACTGCCAGAAGGAATGTTCCGTCTGATTTCTAACAACTCCAAGGATTTCTCCGAGATCCAGTGTTTGTTCAGCCCATGTAACCCCGTGCCGCATGCTACAGTACCTGCTTCTCGAATAGCCTGTGAGATTTGGGTACAGTAGCTGTCAGGGTCTTCAGAGTGAAAACTGCCAAGATATTTTTCTGGTTTGCTATTTATGCTCTACTGACGGTATAGCCAGTTTCTCAATGGCCAGTTGTTGCTGTTGGTGGGGTCGTTGTCCATCAAAAGTAAGAACAAAACGACAACGTACCAACGCATGATCTGAATCTAAGCATGTGTCCCAACAAGAACGACAGCCTTGAATCGAACCACGCCATCTATAATTAACAAGTATGCGGTCTGTCTGAGACCAGACCTCATTCACAGAGGGTAGACATCAAGTGTAACGACGCGCACGATGTCCAAAAATAATGCCGGCCAAACGTAGTTTGTGTTCAGTGCACAGCTGTACCAGTCGCCCGTCACTGTTCCAGCGATGTGTTGGTATCCGAAACCTGCCACCTAA
>QNGE01008656.1:0-15812 GCA_008508345.1 Paragonimus westermani | reverse complement strand
CTAACCACTCAATGACCTGTACACCAACTGTTACCTGTCTTGTGTTATCGTTATAATGCACCCGGGGACGCGTATCCGAACCTACGCATGCAGTGGATCTAGGCAATATATATAGCACAAGTACGAACGTAAAGCAAAAGTGTGAAGAAACTAAGGAAAGCTGACAGTATTTTATGGAAGTGTGGTGGTTTGGAGTCCCACCACACTAAAAGAAAGTATTTCGGCTAAACCCAATCCATCGTGCTGCTCTAAATGGATTTCGAGTCGTCAGATTAAGTGATCATTGGGACACACAAATGCAGAAATTCGCTTGAAGGGATTATATATTCCTTTAACCTTTAACCGTCTACGTCGGTTGACCAACACTTAATTGCCTCCTCACCCTAATGACTCCCGGACTTACGTGCGAAATTATTCCCATTTGTTTGGTTGTTCCAGGCTTATACCCTAACTTGAAGTTGACCACGAGTCATGGTGGGAAGGTCCGACTGTGGATCTTGTGCAAAGTTTGTTTGCGCTACGGACCACGTTTTGCAATGCCTACTCTTTGACACATGGTTTGTACCTCGTGTCTGGACATTCTTAGTGAGGCTTACATAATGTTGAAAGCATCAGGGCCTGACTACAGTCACCTTGGTTGTCTTAGTAGCAAGACCGCTACGCAGACTGCTAGTTCTGTGGCTAGCGCCACACCACAAGCAGTGGTTGCAACACCGTCTGATTCACTGGCTGTAGTCAGTAAAGTGTATGACTTAAGTGTTACGTACACTGCGTCATATACGTTAGCTGCTTCTGGAGCAAAGCCAAAGATGCTTACCTCAGTTGCGAGGAGACAACAGAACTTTGAGGTCCTCCCCTTGGTCTTGCCTAGGAAGCACAGTCTTGCTGTTCGCGAGAGCTCCTTCGATGATGGTGTAAGTTTGGCAAGATTCTGTAGGAGTACCAACACTGCTACTTCCAAAAAATTTGGTTTCTTTGCTTGGGAGAATTCTTCAACTGGACAGAACATTCCGGAATGTGTCGCCAGCCGCTTAGCTTCTCATGACGAGCATGGCCGAGGGTTCTGTCGGAACTTCGGTACCAGAATGGGCATAATCCCGTGTGTCCCGAACTTTATCAACAGGTTGATCGGGAATCGGATCCGGTATATGCTGCCAAACTTTCATTACCAAGGGTAATACTTTCGCAATATGGTTTGATGGAGGAATTTCTTTTTACGGTAAACAAAGGTGGGACAACCCCGGGGTTCAATTGTGCCCAGATATACTGTGTGCTGAACGCCAGAGTCAGAAGGTTGTTTGGATAGAATTTGAGGACGCTGATGGATTTCTCAGTTATCATCAGGAGTGTCTCCGACTCCCTCAACAACGACCCGGAAAATGACATTAACCAGTGGCGATTCTTGTCTGTTGCACTTGAACTTACTAACATTCAAGTGCAACGTGTTCATTACATCTCGCGTTTCAGGCCCAAGACGGACGAAACTCGACCACGATATCCCAGAACTATTGTCATCTCACACGAGATGGCATCGTACATACTGGGGTGGCTCCGTCGTCAGCCTCGCTCTATTTATGGTGGGAGCTCGTTTCACCCCAATTGTTCCAAGGAAGAACGGGATTTATTGAAGCCAATCATCGCAAGTGCATCCGTTGCGTTGGGGTGCCTATTCAGGGTGTTAGACCAAAAACTTACCACAGCCGGCTCCTGTGGAGTTGGTGACATCGGTCGTCGTTGTAATTTGAATGAACTACCTCATCCACGGTCCCGGGATACTGTTCTTTCGTTTACGACTGATTGTAAAATGCATTTACATAACTGTGCCTAGGTTGGCTGATAAATTGCGGGGGTTTCGCGGACTATTTTTCCACAAAGCCTCGAATCGTTGCTGCAGCGGAATCGCCACTCAGCACGTCCTACCTAGATTCTAAGGCCGCGCTCATAGAATCGGAGGTAGAGAGGGGCATCGAACCACCATATCCACACTTCTCCTGAGGCCCTTCTTTATAGTAGTTCAGCGCTTGATGTGATTCCGGAAATGGCTTGGTACTCGATTCACCCAAATAGTTCCGATCGGTGGCTAGCACACGTGCTCTATCGTCCTTCATATGCCGGTGACACGAAGCATGAAATCTTGTTATATGAGCTTGAACTTTGATCTATCGTGGGACCTTCTCGCATTCACTTACTAGGTGGCTTCAACCAACATGAAACTAACCTTCGGGATTCCTGATACACAAACACGAAAGATTTGATTTCCGCACGATTTTTCACACAATCTGAGCATCGCGCGTCATTGAGCACGTCTCTCGCGCAATTCGGGAATGTACTGGTCATAATGGTCCATATATATATTCATTACTTACAAAGGAGCCGATAGTTGATAACCTTGAAATTGTAGCACCGCTTGGACTAGGTGATCACGCAATTGTCTTACGCGACTCCATTTGCAGCACAAACCCGATCTGCACCATGGTCAGCAGTCGTCAAAATTTTCCTAAAATTAATGTGGGGGAAATTACGTGGCTACTTAGCAACGCAGTTCCGTGTGAACTCTCCCTCTTTTCATCCTGTTGGTGACCTCTGTGAGAATCTTACCACCGTTCTCCCGCAGCCGTCAGTGAACCAACACAGTTTTCAGGCACCAAATAGAACAAGCCACCAAGTCAGGTACGCTCTCGCACACTTGAGGCCATTCTAAAGAGGCCTTACGCTTGGAAGTGTTATCGATCGTGGGGATCTGAAGTTTACTAAACGATATACGTTGCTCCGCCGCCAAATCGACGACGCCGTCTTCATTATCAACAGCGTCCTATTGAACGCTCTATCGTTGATCAAAATAGCATTTTCCAATTTATAGCATCAACCCGCAGTGCGGATGATGAGTTTCGTCAACACTTAGGCCCATCTGACCCCACTTACTCTGCTACCGGAGCCGTATTCCTGCGCGGCCGCCTTCGGTTTCACAGGTTTGTCCTGGCACTACAATTGATGACACTCGCACTGTGGTTACTTCCTTACCGGTGGTGTAGGCTAAACTCAGGTGCTACAGAGACATCCGCCTTGATCATGGTGGTGCACCATCTAAGGCGTTGCTTGGAGGGGCTGGACAAATTGCTGACCCACTTAGTCTATTGTTTAAACAATCTGTCACCCAGGGAACAGCACCCGGTAGCTGGAGACCCGCGAGCACAGTACACGTTTTCAAGAATGGTAGGTTAACCGTCCCAGTAATTACAGACCAATTGCTTTATTATCGTGTGCCTCAACAATTTTAGACGTGCAGCGTTTTCGGTGTCGGAAAGGATACCACTTTAGAGAAGATCAATGCAATCACCTAGCCTCTTAATCCCTCCCAGATAATCTACATCAGTCTCAGACTCGACAACGGCCAAATTGCCACCTTGCTCTTGACAGATCGCGTGCACATCACTGAAATTAGAGCGACCCGTATGATCTGTAGGTGTGAATGCGGGTCTCTTATTAACTCTGCATCTCTTTCTATTTCTCCCACAGGAGTAGGGTTGACGATTAAAGACCCTATCTAAAATGAAGTTGGAACCGCAGTTCTTGGACGAATACACAGCACTTGCGTTCCCCGGTGTTGCAGTCACCAAGAGGGCAGTTGCCCTGTCAACCGCACATATAGAAGAGGGTGCAACAAAAAGGAAAGAGAAATATCCCTGAGAATAAAGGTTTTCCTTATGGGGTCACTTCCCCACATTCACTCTAACTGAGCTAGTTAAATCAATTTCAGCATTCTCCTTCTGTCAAGATGCCACGAACCCCGTACTTACGAGCATGCTTCACGCCAAGTCAACCAAACCGTCATCTGGCTTTTTGGCGACCTTATCTGTCATGTTCAGCCCAGAGACAGTGCTGAGAGAAACGGTGACCCCGAAGTCCACCAGAGCCAACCTAAAATACATACCTACCGGTCGCTCTCGGCAAGGCAGGGTGGAGTGCGACATCAGGGTGAGATTAAATCACAAGTCATGACAATTGGAAGCTACAATCGGGGACTGGGATGTTGGTTTTTGTTCTCGAAATGTCCACTCAGGCCACCTGTATTAGAAAACGGGGTCATCGTTTCTGTAGACGTCACTCCAACGGCTGACCTCCCAAATGCAAGTGTAAGTGCTGAGTGCAAAGCAATCGCTCAGGAGCCACCTGTCTAGTTACCTGCTCCGAAATCTATCAAACGACCGAGCAGGAATTTCGTTTTCCCAAGAAGTCGGAGCGGAAGGAGCGTGGCTAGGTAATCTCCTGTGAGTCAAGGGATGTTTGTTTGGCCTTCCCAGTAAACCTTCCTATCAGTGGCTCCACAAAACTGCGCACTTTGCGCTCTTTCAAATCTTGCTTCCAACAAACGAAAGAGTCAAAGTTTCCGTGGGTCAAAACTTCTTGGGGTGATCAAGCGCACTTTCTTCCGCATGAACAAAAAAGCATTTCCAACGCTTCACGGGGTTTATACAAGACCGCTCCCCGAGCATATTAATGACGTCGTGTATACCAGCTTGAAGAAAGACACCCGTTGTTGAGCGTGTGCAGTAAGCAGTTACCAAACTAGCCATGGGTTTATGGAATGCTGCGTACGAGTTTCGACCTAAAAATAGGAGACAGTAGCTCACCGCCCAGACCGGTCATTAGTGAGGTGATACAAGGAAGTGTTCTGGAACCGTTACTCTTTCTCATATATATAAACAGTATATGTCAAGTTATCAAGCATGACCTACTATTCCTATTCGCTGATGATTTCAAACTTGTGTACAGCTTTGCTCCTGGCAATCTAAGTCCATGTTTAGAAAATAAACGGAAGGACCTCATGTTATTAGAGACATGGTGTCAAACTTGGCTGATAAAACTTTCAGCTAATAAATCCAAGCGTTCAACAGGTTCGAAACAGTGGAGATGAGTTGAACTCCAAAAAGGGGGTCACGCACCACTTAAATAAAATACAATGACCGACAACCGGCTACTGGCACAACTATCAGATTGACGTGACAAAACAGAAACGTCTAGGTCAAGGTCCAATTAGCGTCCAGAAACAGGGGATGTCAAATGTAGAGGGGTGAATATTTAGGGGAATTGGTTTGAGTCGGATTTTTACATGATTGTAGTTCAAAAATGCGATACAATCTCAGTGCGGTTGTCTTGTCTTCCTTTTACTAACGAACTGCTCGTTTTCTCGACTAATCAGGAGTCTCCTTTCCTTCTCTTTTTCTTACGTGCGTGCCTGACGCCCCGTGTTTTCGGGTTACGGATATCAGGCAGACGAAGCATGAAGTTGGACCCTCACAATCGAAGCGCGGATAGGTGTTGCGTGCTAGCGCAAGATACTGGACTACCAGGGTGTTGGCCGTTACATCCTGCGAACTAGAGTGAGCTGAGTCCCATCTACTCAAACCACCATGGGAGTAATACAACTCTGCTCTTGGTACTTACTGCAGTCCTCAAGAACGGTACTCCACCCAGTTTTCGACCGTTATTTTCTAGATTAAAGGACGCCCGCTTGACACCGATTAGGAAAAACTGGCTGGATACGGGTGCTTTTCGCCTCTAATTCGAGCTCGTGTATTCATCGCCAAATCGCTGGGAACACCACGTGTAACATTGTGCTAGTTCCTAAGTTCATACGCCCGTGGTTTTCCCGGTCTCATGTGAATCGGGAGCCCCGGTGAGAACACGGTGAATCTGCAAGCAAACTTCTGATTGATTTACTCACCGCTCACAAGCGGACTTCAACGCAACATTTGAAGACGTTAGGAAGTCGAACGTGAGAGGACCTTGAGTACAATCTCACGACAACCGCCAGAGAGAACGAATGTCGACGGAATTTCCAGTTGACCTTCAGAATTCAAACAAGCGTCAGACTGGTTGAGCGGCGTTCCAAACGGTAGCAGCTGATAAATTGTTATCCTAGTGAATGCAGTTTACAGTATTAGGGATGGCGCTAACTCATTATACATCTACGAGTAAAACTGCAATACCTACGCCAACACACTAAGGAAAACCGGCTGGATCCGGGTACTTCTCGCCTCTACTTTGAGCCCGTGTATTCATCGCCGAATCGCTAAAACACCACATGTGTACGTACGCAAGAGATCCAGCAGCATTGATGGACCGGAGGTATCGAGTGTTTGTGTTGGTATCGGTTGCCGCATGACTGTTCAAAAGGGTATGCAATCCCAGACGTGCCCATACTTGTATCACTTTAAGTGTACTGACCTCAGGGTGGACCAGTACGCCTTGCTCACTTCTTCAGAATGGCGATTTATCTGTATGAGCTCTCCTTTCCGAGAATGCTGCACCCCACCCAAGGCCAAGCTGGATCCTCTGCTCGCTCGGGGTGGCGACAGACAGGTGCAAGTGTTGCCGCAAGGCATCCAAGGATGTTAGCGCACAGATAGCCACTGTAGAAAACGCCCTGAGTAAACCTACGAGAGCTTTTTCTGACATGAAGTCGGAACTGAGCTCGTTGAATGACTACAGTGTCCTCGCCCTTCCAGGCGCGGTGGTTGCTCGCAAGGCAGTGGCTTCGTCCATTGCTCAAATTGAGGAAGTCGCAACGAGCTTGAAGGATAGGGCACTCCGGGAGAAAAGGCCTGTTTTGTGCGGACGATTTGTGCCCACATTCTCTCCAGGAGAACGAGCCAGATCGGTCCTCAACGCTTGTTTCACTGCAGCGTTTACAAACATGATTTCCGCTAGCAGACTTTGCTTCAGACCTACCAAGATGTCACCGGGACTTCTTGAAGTACTGAAGAAAAACGGCTAAACTAAAGAAAAGCCACGCTAATCCCAGGGGAGTCCCGCTAGATCGCCAACTACAGGAGCGGCAGAAGCGCTCTCAGCCTGCTAGAACAAGGTCGTGTACCAAGGCTGACCTGAAAATCCAGGCTAGCGTGAACATCCTTATCTCTGCTCTCAAGAGGGAACCAGGGTCCTCGGATGGATCGCACCAAGTAACCATATCGGGGGCTACTGCCGAAATCCCAATGGAGGGTCAATCAACTGTGGAGATGCAAGGGTCCGGAAGAGCAGATCTCGAAGGTGTCAAGAACCACCACTCTTCTCCTAGGTCTCCAAATATCTCACCCCAAAACAGCCCCGTTTAGATATATTTTGTCCCTAAGATTTATAGCCCAGTGAGTCTGCTGGGATCCCCTCTGCATCCAAACTGACACAAACTTGGTTCATTCCGGCAGCTCTCTCCTCGGTTGGATCGTGGTCATTCCGTTCCAAACTCTCGTCTTATATAAAACCTCATCCAAAATACCGAGAATGCAAGAGTGCAGACCACAGTCCAGAAGCTCCGAAAGCAAAATCGGTCCGGAGGTAATCGACATTGAGACAACAGAAGCGGACGAAGCGTCCCACAGGGACGCTCACTTATGCCCAGGCTGTGATGAAACGGCTACCACACCCCAAGAGGGCTCACAAAACTATACTGCGAGTTACGCACTCCCCCTCGCTACCGAAGCTGCGCTCTCAAGCTCTTCCTCGTGCACTCCTGTCTCCTTTTACACTCTGCCAAACGAGAAAGTAGCCCTCAAGTGCGTGTACACCAACTGTCTGGGCCTTCTGATCAAACTACCAGAAATCAGACAGCTGGTCCACGACACTAGCCCTCACATTCTTGTATTAACAGAGACCTGGCTTTCCGCGGATATCAGTGATAATGAACTGCATGTGCCCTGGTTACTCTCTGTACCGAACGGACTACCGTGGACGCATGGGAGGCTGCGCCGTTTTCCTAAGCCAGAAGCTCCCAGTGCCAGCTGTCGTAGAGGAATTTACCTTCCCAGAGAAATGCGACACGCTTTGGATCAAACTCCAACTTCGCAGACGTGACACGCTTCTTACCGGTGTTATGTACCGTTCGCCGTCACCCATCGTTTCTCCCATCTTATTATGGGTGACTTCAACACACCCAAACTCAACTCTATGTCGTCTTCTCATGAGGACTGTGACGGCGGTGTCTCGAAACCCTTGGCAATGCTGATCCATGAGGAAGCCTGGACAGAACATGTCGATCAACCTACAAGGCAACGTCCAGGACAGACACTCTCCTAGCTCGATCTGGTCATTACGAACGTAAGGCATGTAGTGGATGGGGATCGGATACAGATACAACACCGACTCAGTGAACTTGAACTACCTTTCCATTAAAGCTGCCATTCACGAAGCCGATGGGGCATTTGTTCCTCGAGAACTATGAAAGGTCTCCCCTCGTGCACCTCTTCCGCGGAACATACGTCGTCTTCTTGAAGTACGTTCTCGCCTATTCTCTAAGCAGAAGCTAACGGATAAGCCAGAGGATCTAGAGGCATTTCGCTCTGTACGAAACAGGTGCAAGCAGGAAATCCGGCAACACACCCAACAGGTACAGTCAAAAATCCTACAGGCAGCTTGCAAGAATAAGAATTTTCTTTTCAAGTATATACGTCGCCAGAGAAAAACTAAGCCCTCAGTGCTTTCTCTGCAGCTTCCCGACGGGAACACCCTCTATAACCCCCAAGTGGTTACCGAGGTATTCACAGAATACTAGTCAGCAGTCTACAATGTGGATCTGCCAAACTGGCATCCAATTCTCCCGCGGGGACACTTCCAACACCCCCTCCTGACAGTTGACTTCTCTGTGTCCGACGCTCAGGACCTCTTGCTTAAGATCAATCATTATAGTGCCATGGGACAAGACAAGATCTATCCCCGGATTTTCAAAGAAGCGGCCGTCGGTTTGGCGGCGCCTCTTTGATCTGTTTGAACAGACACTTCGGACAGGCACTCTCCCAGAGGCATGGAAAGAGGCCACTGTCTCACCTATATTTGAAACAGGCGATCGTCAATCTCCTGCGAGTTATCGGCCGACCAGCCTTACCAGCATCCCATGCAAGATATTGGAGCGACTATTCAAACGCGTCAACTTTAAGCATTTCTTCTCACATAACTTTTTCTCTTCGAACCACCATGGTTTTCTTCCCGATCGGTCATGCATAACTAATATGTTAATCTTCATGGATAGCCTAACAGAGGCCAAAGACAATGGTAATATCTCGGACGCCAACTCCTTCCACTCTGCCAAAACCTTCGACCGTGTCCCATACAGTCCTCTGGTATATAAATCAGGCGCTTATGAGCTCTAAGGAGCGGTTCTCCGATGGATTACTTCCTTTCGTGGTAACAGGACTTTCAGAGTAAAAACCGGTCCAGGCCTTTCGTCTCCAACCCCAGTCTCTGTGGAAGTCCCTCAAGGATCGAAACTTGCTCCACTGTTGTTTCTTATTTACATCAATGATCTCCCCGAGTTGATCTCTGGCAACGCCCTCCTTCATGCCGACGACTTAAAAATCTGGAATGCCTGTGCCCCCAATGCATTGCAGATTGACCTCGATCGTATTAAGTGCTGGTCACAGAATTGGAGTCTCCCTCTAAACGACAGTAAGTGTGCGCACGTGTCACTCGAAGGAGACTCCGGGAACCTATTCGTGATACATGGTGCATAAAGTGCAACAGATATCGCGAAAGTATACCACGAAAGCGACCTAGGGATCTGGCTATCGTTTGGTTTGTCCTTTTCTTATCATCACCAGCTGGCCGTCAAAAGGGGTTTCGTGACTCCCGGGAAGATCAAACGAACCTTCCCCCGGATTGACAAGCGCGCCTTTCACACGCTTCACAGAGTCTACATAAGACCATACTCGAGCAATTGCTCGAGTATGCCAATCAAGTCGTCTACACCGGTTTGAAGAAGGACATACTCGCCATTGAACGCGTCCAGCGAGTAGCCACCAAAATGCCGTAAGCTTACGGCATCTATCCTACGCGTCTCGCCTTGAAATTCTCGATCTTTATCCACTTGGGTTTCGTAGACTCCGCGGCGACTTAATTCTTACACACTCCCTCTTTAGCACAGGACTCCTGCAACGATTCTTCACCCTTGTAAGTGATAACCATCGAAGAAGTCACAACGAGAAGCTCTATAAGCTTCGACCTCGGACCTTCCTGAGAACTGCACAGTTCTTCTCTTATATGGTTATCAACTACTGGAACGACCTACCACTAGAGATTGTAAGCTGCTCTTCTAAAGACCGTCTCAAAGTGTTATTGGATTCTCACCTGATTAATGAACCGTTAAATTAATAATTTATCCCGTTTTGCTAGATTATTATTTTACTCTGTTCTTGGTAATTTCTGTAACCCCCGAAAGCAGTGCTACACACCGTTTTCAAAGACTGCCTTTCAGATCAACAGAACACCGCTGGACATCGAAACGAGCAAACTGACTGGATCCGGTTAGATTGAGCCCCCAATCTCGAACCCGTGTGCAACTCGCTGAAATCGCTGGAAATCAAGCCGCCACTTGGACAAACTGACCACTCTGTGTAAGTGTTTGTCCTCATATGCTGCTGATTGCAACTGGAAATAAAAGTCCACAATTCGAAATTTAAATCAAAGAGATTTCAACGGTCTGAGAACATAGGTATGTTCACTTCTTCTTGACTTTCACTCCGCACACCAGGACTACTGCAGGCTTTAAAGCGCAATTCAGAAAGCGGACGACCCATACCACGCGAACTGTGCACTTTATCATATCAGCCGCCCCTTCCGTTCAGAATTCAACGTCTCCTCGGNTATCAGCCGCCCCTTCCGTTCAGAATACAACGTCTCCTCGGTAACCGTTCCCATTTGTTCGCGAAGCACAACCTTACAGAAAACTTGGAGGACCTAAGCGCGTTCCACATTGTCCGAAACAGTTTTGGGTGAGAAATCTGCGAACACACCAAAGTCTTGCAAGAGAAGATCCTCCTCAGGTTCCGCGGGGACAAAAAATTCTTAATTAAGCATATGCGACGACTAAGAGAGAACAAACCTTCAGCTCTTTCGTTACGACTGCCCGACGGGGAGACTTAATCTGACTTCTTAGTTGTGGCCGAGTTATTCAGGGAGCACTATTCGGCAGTCTACAACGTTGCATCCACCCAGCTGGCATCCTGTCCTACCGTTGCAGAAGTTCAGGCAACCACTCGTTACCGCTGAGTTTTTGTGCCAGATGTTGAAGACCTTTTACTGAAGGTTAATTCATACAGTGCAATGGGTCCTGACATGATCCATCCCAGAATAGTCAAGGAAGCAGTTTTTAGTCTGGCTGAACCCCTTTATAAGCTGCTTAATCAAACGATCCAGGCTAGCATTCTCCTTAACGCATGGAAAGAGACGACGGCCACACCCATATTGAAAGCGGGCGACCGACACTCTCTGGCTAGCTATCGGCCAAACAGCCTTACTAGCATTCCGTGCAAAATAATGGAGCGTCTACTAAAGCGCGCCACCCTCAATCACTTCTCCTTCACCCAGCATGGCTTCCTTCCTAATCGGCCATGCATAACAACCATGCTTATTTTCATGGATAGTTTGACGGAGGCCAAAGACAATGGCCTCATCTCGGATGCTATCTTCTTTGATTTCACCAAGGCTTTTGACCGTGTCCCACACGGCCTCCTGAAACACAAACTGGAAGCCTATATTATTCAAGGAGAGGTTCTTCGCTGGATTGCCTCCTTTCTTATCGTCTCCCTCTTTCGTTTTTGCGGGAGTTCCCCAAAGATCCTTTGTTATTCTTCATTTACATCAACAATCTTCCAAACAATATTTCCGGCAACACTCTCTTATACGCAGACGACCTAAAAATATGGGATGCCACTGATCCCAATGCACGACAGATTGATCTTGACGCGACCAAGCGCTGGTCAGACGATTGGAGTCTCCCACCAAATGACAATAAGTATGCTCACATGTCACTCAGTGGAGATTCTGGCAATGTCTTCATAATTCATATTGCGTTCAGCATGGTAGGTATCATGAAGATCGATCTGAGGAAAGGTATGGTCGTCTGGTTTTCGTCTAACTTGTCCTTTGTGTATCAATATGAGATGGTGGCAGAAAAAGGATGTGCCGCTCGTAGGATGATTAAGCGCACTTTCCCTCGCATGGACAAGAGAGCGTTTCACACGCTTCACGGGGTTTACATAAAACCGCTCCTCGAGTATGCGACCCGGGTCGTTTCTACCGGTCTGAAGAAATATATAATAGCTGCTGAGCGTGTCAAGCGCGCGGCTGCGAGGCTTATCATGTTACCTGCAAGTCTCGACTGTGAAATCTTGACCTGTATCCACTTGAATTTTAAAGACGCTGCGGCGATCTAATACTCACAATTCTTTAGAGTAGGTCTCATAGAAATTTTTTCACCGTAGCCGATGGCTACGGCCGGCGAGGACACAATAGTAAGCTTTTCAAGCTTCGTCTTCGAACCTTTCTAAGGAAGCAGTTCTTTTCTCACGAGGTTATCAACAATTGTAACAGCCTTTTTTCTGAGACCTTAAGCACCGCTTATAAGGATCATTCTGAGGCCTTGCTTGATTCTCATTTATCTAAAATTTCATCATGCTAGTAATCTTACTTCGTTCTTGGTACTCACTGTAATCCCCGTGAGCGGTGTCACACTCTCTATTCAGTGATCGTCTTTCAGATCAACAGACACCCGCTGGCGCTGAGCAAGAAAATCTGACTGGATCCGAGAACATTTGACCCCTGCCTCGAACCAGTGTGTCTCAAGTGTCACATAAGTGTCTTTGCTGTGACCGTCTCTTAATGTTGGCTCGGGAGGTGTACATTGGATAGGTAAAGGTCTCACATGTTGAAACGCTTACAAGCCCTCAGTGCATTTTCTTGACTTGTGGCGTGATATCTTTTGAATCGTTGGCTCACGGACGTCGTAGCGCCACTTCAAAATTTCGGTTTCATTTGGTTTGCTGCAGTTCACCACGGTCTGCCACGGTGAGACTGGACTTTGACGTGGTGTGAAGGCTTGCGCATCTCGATGACCTTTTGCGCCAAATTGAATAGAGTTACTCATACCAGGCATGGCAACAGGTAGAGGTCTGACAAACCACAGTCTCCTAGTTCTTCAGGCTGGGGGTTGGAAGATGGTTGGCATCTCTTCCCAAAAAACATACCATTTTTGGAACACCGCCACGCACCAGCTGCCTCGCGGGACAGGCTTTCGAGGGGAAAACTTTGGTTGAGAACCCTAATCTTTCTCCTGTCTAGGTCTGGGCGTCCTGGCAGTATCTCAGCGCTCACACAACCACGAGTCATCACAACATCAACAATTGCGTACTCCATTGGCCGTTTCGCGGTATAAACCGGGCCGCTCTATCTGCTGCATACAGCGGGGTGGATAAGCAAAACATGCTACTGCTGACCCCTCCCCACTGCTCTATCAAATTTAACTCTCAGGCCCCTCCCGAATCCCAATTCGGATCATTTTTTTGCAGGTCCCACAACAAATATAATCATGGTGTTAATCCCGGACGACCAGTGGTTGTTCGAGCAACGCCTAGTCTTCTCGCAACGTCTATCGATACGCTGGATCCACGATAGTCGCGTCTGTGAGTAACGAGCGTCTATAAATTCTGAGCCCGTCGAGCAACCGACTTGGATCCAAAAAGGAAGACGGTCCTATTGGCGAGTTTCTTATTTATAAGGTGCTAACGTTCAAAAACAATATGGTAAACCAAATAGTGGAAGACAACAACAAACCTCGATATTGAATCCACCAAATATACAAGTTCTGAGATTAACGGTTCACGTAAATATGCCCGAATGCAACAATGACCTAATGGCGGAGTGGTCAGGCAAAAATGAAAACAGGGTACATACAAACAAAGGTCCGGCAAAGGAAAGTAAGGGAGAAAAACTAGGCGGAAACAAGTTTCACAAGTAACAGTATCAAGATCCGCATTCATAGGAGAAATGATCTGTTACGCGCGTAACTTGAACGGTAGTGTCAGATAGTAGGAAAAGTTCGTAATCGGTATAAGTTATTCCAATGAGAAGGGACTAAATAGAGCAGGTACCGTGGCCACCAACATTCTATTAACATACACCAATCATCAAACATTCATGCAAGCAACTACTTCAACACATAGTAACACTGTGCCGATAAGTCGCAGACCTCCCTTGCCCTGTGCTTCCACCTAGAACGCAAATTAATATAGTTACCTTTAACGTTCGTACTCTAATGCGGATAGGTCAACAGGCTGCCCTCGCACGAACGTTAGAATCGTTGTACATCGATGTTTGCTGTATTCCGGAGACTAGAATCCACAACAGTAATTAACGTATGGAACCAACAGCACCCGCACTTTCTATCCGATATTTGTTATACACTTCAGGTGACTCCTCGGCCGCCGTTACTGGTCAGTCTAGAGTGGACACAGTACTCAGTACGACGGCCGCAGCCGCATTGATAGATTGGATTTCTTTTAGTAGTGGACCTTTTGCTGTTCGCTTGGCAGGTTCTGTTAAGGCCAGTACTGCATACGCTGATTACGCTCCAACTGACTGTAGTGACGTCGACGTCGAGGACTTTTGTTGCTCGCATCTGGCCGCTCTCCTCCGGTCAACAAGTGCTTTTGATATAGTCGTTCTAGCCGTACATATGAGCGTCAAGGTCGGCCGCTTTAGTGGGGCCGATTCTCGTCTATGTGGCAAGTTTGGGATAGCATCAACTCGGTCAAACACTGGCTGGCGACTATTGCAACTGTGCGCTGAGCACAGGCTGTTTTGGGCATCGTACGCGTCTTTGCTATACGTGGCGCCCTCCTTCTCTGAATCAGACCTGGTCTCAGATATACTACAGCTGTCAGTTATGGGTGGCGGGGTTCCATTCAAAATGTGTTCCATACGATATGTGTGCTCGACCTAAACTCGAGTATTGCACCTTCATTTACTTCCATCTAGGCAAGTCTGATGGGCTTGTGCTAGAACACCTTCAACTATCGATTACCAAAAGCTGACTAGGATATTCTTCTCCGCTCACCTACAGACAGCGCTGTGAAAAACTTGGTATTTATCCACGTTGGTTGCGTAGACTAAAGTTGAACCTGACGCTGCTGAATAAACTTATACATTCGGATGCGATTACCACAGCGTTTACCGTTCACTTACAACACAGCCCTTTATATAGTCTAAGAAATAAGGGCTCCACTTCGCCAACCCTGATATTCCGGGAAAACACACGTACAAACTGTTCCTTGTAAAGTATTCCTAACTTTGGAATAAACTTCCAAATGAAGTCCGAGCCAGTAACGACATTCAGCGTTTTAAAAAAAGATTGGACAGCTATGTTACGTTAACACATACGGTGTCTATCTTCAAACTCTCTGTATCAACTGATGACATTTTTGTGTGTGATCCGAGAAACATTGAGCCGTTAGATGCGCATTACCTAGCTAACCACAGCGCTGTCTAACGCCCCTCGAAGTGTGAACGCGGCGCTTAATAAAAAATCCAGCAGAACGACGTCATGTAAGTTTTAGTTATCGCAAGCTCATTTAATAAGGCCCTCCAAACCGTCGACTCAATTCTCCGTATGCCCGAATAAACCTCGAATACATAGCAAAATGCCGCAGCACTCAGTAGATGGGGTTATATATTCTAATAATCATAGCTAAAATAATAATATCGTATGAGTTTTGTCAAAAAATTCCGCCAGCACATCGTTTGCCATAGTAAATTTTACAACCCCACATTTTCTCATCTAACGTGTGGAATTACGTTCTCCTTTCCAATTCCCATATTGTCCACTGAACGAGGAAGTTTTTCTGCGATAGATGAGTGCACGGAACTTCGTCTTGGCTGAACAGTTCTATAGATGTTCAACTTTTTGACTTTTCCGGGGAATCGACGAAATCCTGCTTTGGAATCTGTGTTGATTTTGTCAAGGTTTGTTGCGTTATTTTGAGATT
>QNGE01008655.1:0-15813 GCA_008508345.1 Paragonimus westermani | reverse complement strand
TTTCGAATGCCAGTAGGTAGTATGGGATTGTGAATGACATTGCATTTAGTTATACTAGCAGTGAGCATGTGCATGAATGATGACGAACCACAGCAACTTACCGATTTGCAGTTCACTGGGGTGTTTTGTGATCAGGAAGCGCTTGTTCCACCGTTCGATCAGCATTGGCAACTAATGCTTCATTTGGACAGGATGTCAACGATTACAGATTGCGTGAGTGCTGATGCTAAGTCGTGTCGACGAAGCGGAGATGATGCCACTGAATTCTTCTGACTTGAGTCTAAACAACGTTTGACGTGAATTCCCGTATCCTATATCGAGAAACGAAGAAACCGGTCATTGCAAACGCAGTGCACGTTAGGCGACGCATTCGCCAAACAGGTTCCTCTTACTCAGAACAGTGTGCACCAATGAGAGCAAAGTAGAACGCCTGACCAGTTCACATTCACAAAATGCCCCAAATAAACTCGCTTAGCATTGGGTCGTAGTGGACTAAACGAGTGAGACCAAGTTTATTGGATGCAACAGAACTTCCACATCTCGCTGGGTTTACGCAGTAAGCCTGTTCTAGCTGTTTGCATCTCAGTTGCAATGCACAGTAAGTCAAGTTGTATAATTTGCTCGCAACGTCATTTGGCCGCGTGGTCCGAGTACTTGTGATCCATCACTGCTCGTCTGACATGCCGGCTGTTTGAAAATCTCCGAAACGACAATCACCGCCTCGACCTGAGTGGAAAAGAGAGATATTCTGTTTAATTTGACCATAAGAATCATAATTATTAGCAAAACATATTAACCGAAACAACAGCAGAAACTGATCGCAGCTGTCGCATTCGCATGAGCTTTCTCACTGTCCCCCTTCGATTAAAACATCAGATGTAGGCCTGGCTGTTGGTGGAACTAAACAGTAGTACATATTTTGGAAGCCATTAAACTATGATCGGAGTAGTACCCGCAAACGTTCTTGGTCGAGTGTTTAGATGTGATAACTTGTTTAGACCTGTTGTGAGATGTGTGGAGCGGTAGTCAATGCGGTTGTCCCATGAGCAGTTGGCAGGAATGTGCACTGATAATGAGCGAACTTCAGCAGTGGTGAATCCCTTCCGCTAAATGAAACGACCGAAATGCGTAGCTGAATGCAAATGCTGCGATTGGTTGTGAGATACACTTGAGTTACAGTAATCAAAGCCTCAACTACTTACAGACCAAAACGAAATAGTTGGTACAATTTGATGTGACTTTAGTGAACTCCATTAACAGACACGTCACTGTGATGAGTATAACGTCAATTTTTGTCAATTTTGTCAATTAGTTAATGAAATACACATGTATCACTATATTCAGAGTAGTCAGATTTGCAATCGGCTGCCTTCCGTTATCTTCAACCGAAAAACAACCACAAAATATATTCATCTTGGGTATCAATCGAATGAATCTCATGAAAGTACAGATACGTGCACAACGGTGACCTTAATTTCAGTTCGAATGTTGTACAGCTGATCATTACGTGCCGAACCGCATAGCCGACGGATGATACCTGAAACAGGATAGGTAGGGTAATTCTGTGGACGATGCAGCACTTCTGTGAATTGTAACAGAACACTTCAAAGGTTTAGTGGTAACATTGTCAATAGTTTCTGGATCCGTCAATTGCAGCCAAATCGACCCATGAGGTTAACAGACATTTGCAGATGTGTGCTTGATAAATTCCAGTTTGTAACTATCAGTTTCGCAATTGCTCAAAATGTTCACCAGATTGCAAGCCATGAAATAAGCCCTAGGTTTGTGCACAATGGAGATGTTGAATTTTATTGCATCTAACCAGGCGGCAAATGAACTCCGTATTGTTTGTTTGCGCATTATATTCTCGTCTGCGTTTGTTCGAATTTCGCTCTTATTTGAGCTGATCATCAGCACATATCCTTGTCCGGATCAGGGTTTGCACTCTGACTCACGTGCCTGTGAGGCTATCACACTGACCACAACGTCAGTAAGCTCACAATAGGCATAACCAAATAATCAAATCCAAACACTCAACCATAACCTAGCCCGAGGGGAGAGTGAACAGAATCACTCCATTCCATCTTGTCGACAACTCCGTGATCAGGACTTTTCAGGTAGGTTGAAGCTACTGTCTTCATTAAGACAACTGACCACGCTTTGATTCATTTGTGGAGGTTTGGGGATTTAGATCACTTTAAAACGAGTTGTTCTGGTTTAGGAGTTCTGTGTCATCAACTGGAAGAGCTATGTCCCATTGCATCAGCATGTACTGGTTGGTTCCGCAGTAAGTTTATCGATACCTCTCATCAGTTTGTAATACGTCGAAATTGTTGCCTAACATCCGAATATTATGCAGCAATTAAGCAGTTAAGAAAGACGTAGTACGTCGTCGGCCTCGAACCTGGCAGTGGTTCTGCTACTGCTGTCGTGAATAAAGTGCCATGTATTTCGCAAATGAAAACCCTGCGTGCCGGTGAACGAAAATTCAAGCCGGATCACACGACTGGTGACCAGGTTTTGATAGAAAAAGCGATCTTCAGGAAGCCCCAAGGTTTGACATTGCATGGGTGTGTGAATGAAGCTGAATATAAGCAAACGAAACCACTGGGAGCTGGCACGGGATGGACGAGGCGGCCATCAGAGCAAGACGAAACCAATACCCTGTTGGGACCCATTCTATCCATGAACAGCTCGGCACACCATGAATTGGCAGTATGTATGTGAGCAGTACGGAAATGTTTTATTCTGATGCTGATTCCTTGTTCAAGGCTGTCGAGTTCCTAAACATTTTTATTTCCAGCCAAAGCCCTATCATTATGTGTTTCGACTGATTCCATTAGGGACTGTATTCCTCAGTGCACTGTTAGGCTCCAGTCTGACACCACGGTTTACATGCAGACTGACGGCGTGGTAATGGACAACCTATTCAGTCAGACCTTGGCGGATATACTGCTGCTGAATTTCGAACTCGCCTAACAGCAGCACATCCCACAAACGGATGAGAATCAGTTCAAAAAACCATATGCCCATTTGAACTCATCATACCCTAATTCAAAAGTTTCTAATGAACGAGAGAGGAGGAATCTTGCCGTTTCTAGATACTTTGAGTAGTGAGCGTGAAAATGACACGATGAACAGATCTGTGTATTGGAATTCGACGTGGAGTGGCCAGCATCTTCACATTTTCTCGCTAGTTCCAACAACATACAAGCGTGGCTTCCCTCAGACATCCTTCCATAAAGCCATATATATATGTATCCGGAGTTGATTATGGAACTATCTTCCAAGTCACCGGTGATCAAGATTCACGTAAAAACTGCTACCAAATGTCAGTGGTTGTGTTCTCCATTCAAATGCGATCACATAGCAATCTCTTTAGGAGGAGTTTACGATCAGCTTCAAGTCCTACCTAACTACTAGCTGCTGACTTGTTACTATTGCTATCCACTCGCACTGTCAAATTCCACGTTCCCGATCGTGATCCAACAGACTATTCTGACTCTCACCTAATTTACCAGTTCACCCGCATCCAAAGTCACAGGTATATTTGTACCCGTGATCGGGGTTTGGAACAGTAGAAAGCGTAACACATTCTAAAGTGTTCGCTGTGTTTAACTGACAGTAGGTTCGCATTCTATTCCATCTCCATGCAACGCAGAGTACCTGGTGGTCAGTTGTGGAATTTTCTTCCATCGCATTCCACTCACAGACATGTTGTGTTTTGCCATGCTAGACAGAGTAGTCCTCACTGCCTGTCGACAAATCGTTTGGGCAGATGATCAGCACTCAGTGTTGCGTACGCATGTAATGCACACATGGTCTAATGTTCCAGCCTTCGTGTACCGTCACAGCAATCACAACCGCGTGACGGTCAATTTCCTGGCTCCATCAAGATGTGGTGTTGGTACCGAGGTTCGACTGTAGTTGCGATAAACACAGTAAATCGGACTGTTCAGGAATCAGTTGTGCCTACTCAGGGCTATGGGACTGGTGAATATCCAACTCCCATCGATTAACCCTCATCGGGCGCATACTCAATTCTCGAGTAGGGTTACGTTCAACCGCCAAAGATAATTTTAAAACAACCCACATTTTTGGATGACCAAACCAAAGCACAAATTCGACGGCACGGTTGGCTACCAGCAGACAGACGGAAACGAGGTAACATATCGCAGTGTACTTATTAACAGAACTGTTATCTGACGTGTGCTGCCAGTCACTCCAGTGGGTCAAGGCTGTTTCTCCCTTAATGTAAGCTACCGGGCAGTAACATTAAGTCCTACCTAACTACTAGCTGCTGACTTGTTACTATTGCTATCCACTCGCACTGTCAAATTCCACGTTCCCGATCGTGATCCAACAGACTATTCTGACTCTCACCTAATTTACCAGTTCACCCGCATCCAAAGTCACAGGTATATTTGTACCCGTGATCGGGGTTTGGAACAGTAGAAAGCGTAACACATTCTAAAGTGTTCGCTGTGTTTAACTGACAGTAGGTTCGCATTCTATTCCATCTCCATGCAACGCAGAGTACCTGGTGGTCAGTTGTGGAATTTTCTTCCATCGCATTCCACTCACAGACATGTTGTGTTTTGCCATGCTAGACAGAGTAGTCCTCACTGCCTGTCGACAAATCGTTTGGGCAGATGATCAGCACTCAGTGTTGCGTACGCATGTAATGCACACATGGTCTAATGTTCCAGCCTTCGTGTACCGTCACAGCAATCACAACCGCGTGACGGTCAATTTCCTGGCTCCATCAAGATGTGGTGTTGGTACCGAGGTTCGACTGTAGTTGCGATAAACACAGTAAATCGGACTGTTCAGGAATCAGTTGTGCCTACTCAGGGCTATGGGACTGGTGAATATCCAACTCCCATCGATTAACCCTCATCGGGCGCATACTCAATTCTCGAGTAGGGTTACGTTCAACCGCCAAAGATAATTTTAAAACAACCCACATTTTTGGATGACCAAACCAAAGCACAAATTCGAGGGCACGGTTGGCTACCAGCAGACAGACGGAAACGAGGTAACATATCGCAGTGTACTTATTAACAGAACTGTTATCTGACGTGTGCTGCCAGTCACTCCAGTGGGTCAAGGCTGTTTCTCCCTTAATGTAAGCTACCGGGCAGTAACATTCCAAAATCCATGGAGGCGTTTTTTAAGTATTCGACACCACCTAGTTTCTGATCTCGTCTGAATGAAGTGGCCCGTCCCAGCACTACAGTAATTAGCTACCGTGTCTGCAAAATCTAAGCTGTGTGTTGGCAGTCGATTGTGCAGCAATTTTGACAGAGCAGAACGAACATTCAGCATAGATGTAGCAAATTTTCCGGTCATTCTATTGTCTTTCTAACCTACTTTATTACTGAGTTCTCCATTTGCACTCTTACATGACATGGGTGTGTTGAACGGGCTCTGGTGACCGACTGTTGACTGAATGACTGTGGTTTACAATGTTGAATCCGTGCTGGCTTTCTCATGCGCACACTTTGCTCTACGCACAGTACACTCAGCAGTACATTGTCGCTGGAATTTCCAGTTAGCGATGCGCTCTGTTGGAGGTACACAATGCACATTGTTCACCAAATGTGACGAGTTCGCATCAACTGCAACCACATTCTAGACACTTACCTGATCTTAGTGATTACAGGTTAGCATCGTTATGGTTAACACTTGATTCTCAATCGAACGGATTTGGAGCAATTGGTTGCTATCAAGAAATTTTGCTATAATATCTTAAACTATTCCCACACTCTTCACCCACATACCACTTCGAACATTGTAAGCACTCGGAAGCTGTGAATAGAATATGCGCAGATCCCGAAAACAGACAAAACACTTCACCTCTTGAGAGTAAGTGTTGTATCTGGAGGTTTGCATTATTGTGTTCCCATTAGCAACGTTACTGAATTGTTACATATTCACGCTTGGTTAACAAGAGCCTCTAATTCGGCATCTGAGTGAAGGGTGAGCAGTCCGAATACAGAATTTCTAGCAGCTACTTACTAAAAGCGAATCTAACGAGGCTGTTCTGAGCGTTTTTTACAGGAAGCCGTAATTTGTGATTCACAACTCAAAAGACTGCTCACAAGTTTTCAAACTTTCAAGATTATTTTGTTAAAACGTAATGTTTGTTCATTTTGTCAGAAGACATCAAATGTGCAAAGTGGAAATTTCTCAGCTGGTTGTTGATAAGCAGCTACACCAACACTTTTAGATATTGTGATGAGACGTGCAGGATTAACTGCACTGTCGAACAATGAATCAGTCGAAATCATTCTGTTGATCGGCGAGCTCTAGAAATGGCACGCGTCTAGCTCTTTGTGTCCATTGGATGCGTGGGTGCATCCCCTTATGCGTATCCTAAACACCCCGTGGTCTCCGTCGAACAACCACAATCATGTTACATGCTGCCGATCGAAAACGCATTCGATTGTGCATTGTGCGATTCCGCATATCCTTCAAGATCATATTCTCGTTTGTTGTGTGTTCAACAAAGCACTTAAACTGTTGTTATTGAGACGCGAGTAGAGTGATCCTATATTGGAAAGGGCTAGCATTGTGAGCCGAGCCATATCCACGCCTACTGACTGATGCTAACTGCCTCCTACTTCGTGTTGCTGCTGTGAGCAGCGCTCAGACAACAAATCGCTTCGGATGTCCAACTTTGATGAGGATAATGAGGGAACTTTATGTGGCCTCCAACTGGTGCCACTTCAGGTTATCAGGCATTACTGCACAAAACTTCAAAATGTGAATTGAATACACCTCACCATCAGAATTACCATATGATCTTCAACGAAACTCGTTTCTAGCTTGTAGCAAAAGCTTCATGAGATGCCGTCATTCGCCTACACGTATTAATGAATGTTTACCGATCAGATAGAGCTTTCACTGGCTAACTCAGCTATGATGCCAAATCAGCGGAATATAGTACAGTATGGCGCGTGCGTCATGGTTGCACTTGTGAAGGACGAACGGCCAACTGGTCGGTTGACCCCTGACACAGAAACATTCAGCTGAGATCAGGAAGGAGCTCGACAATGTAAGTTTTTACAAAGTACCTTCTGGTGATCATCACCGGCCAATATGGATTCAAACAATGTGAGGTGAACTATGTTGCAACCGGTAATATTCAAGGTAGAATTCAAGCCCTCACTCATCATACCACACGTCGTGACAGCGTCACTTATGAAACCGCCAGTAACGCGCTCTCCACAATGAAATTATACGGTCGCCCATACTGACATGGTAGCTATGGTCAACTGGTTCCGGGGATGGTCAATCCTCCGGAAAACAGAAGTGTTGCAACAGTCCAACAGAATACCACCCAGTCAGGTCTCACTATCGAAAACCGAATGACAATAGAAATCGTTGACCTCTGTATATTGAAGTCGACTCTGGAAAATCGAGCGTGCAGAGGAAGCACATCGAGCTAGCGAGTCACGAACAGAGTTGCGTGTTTTCGCTTTCCGACGGATATTACAAAAGGGATAACTTGACTAAATCAAAAGTGGAGAAGAACCAAAATCATCGAAAATGTACGACTGGATGCGACTATCAAAAGTATTGTTCATTCTAGTCGCTACAGGATACGCGTCAACGCTCAGTCTGAACCGCCGTTTCATGACTGCATTCTCAGTGCTCGCGGCGAAAACTAATCTTCATGCTCACGAAAGCCAGGAACTGACAGACTTTGAAAGATGAGTGTCGGTAGTCCTGCAGATGCAGCCAAGCGTCCAATGGAGTACATGAGTCTCCGTGATATACTGCATGCGAATTAGGGTGCCCTCCTGTCGGTTTCTGATTAAGCTGGACGTTGCTAAAACAGTGGAGCATCTGTGTAGTTTTGCTGTGAGGTGTTGACCTATACAAATGTATATATATATATATGCAGATCATGCTCTACCGAAGCCACTACTAGGTGGCAAATTCATGCATCACTCGTCATCCAAAAACGCCTACCAGGGTTGGCAAATCATGCCAGTGGTTTTACATGACAGGACAACATCCGAAATGCCATTTGTGGGTGTTGTGTTTCGTCAATCGACAAGAAACCAGCGACCTCAAAAGTTGTTGATTAGAAAGTTGGACCACAAACCAACAAATTGAATCTGTTCGGTGTCCAACAAACATGACTGTCTTTATCATGCAACGATGTATCACAAACTGCGTTCCTACACATCAGTGGTCCGTAGGGAAATCCGGAGGCGTTGATGAACGAATCTCAACAATTGCTAAACGGGAAGTGATTTGAGGTCGATCTCGAGAAATCGGCCGTCAATGCTGACCAGGTATACCGCTTGCTTGTCATCATTCACTGTGCAATACGCAGTCCTGTTGAAGATATTGTGTTCCATCCAGGCAGCGTCAGAATCTGCAGATCGAAGCAGAGTGCAATTTGTAGCAACGAGGGAGAAAACACGTGTGCTGAAACGTTATTTGACCGGGAGAATACCGAGCCCACAACAAATCGTCGAGACATTGAACTTACAGGGCTCAATCCGTTAGCCGGCGGTATAGCGTTGAGACGTTTCGTTCCTGAACAATGCAGTAGATTTGACAGAATTGCTGCAAGTTAATATCATCAAGGCGTGCACTGATGGTATAGCATTTATGTAGAATGGAAAGGAGAGGTTCATGGCACCCGTCTCCAATGGTATTACACGTGGAAACATTGTGCGGTACATGGTGGTGCCGAATATTCAGCCGGATTTGTCTAGATTTGTGAGGATAATCAACGAGGTTATCGAACCCAATAGTTCGAACAAGTGAAACCTGTCAGGTTGCTGGTTCACTGATAGCTTATTTCATGTACAAACGTTGTAATCATGTGACCATTTCATTGTTGGCAATTTGAATCGCTCTTAAAGCACTCGCCCTTGTCATCTTTCTTCCAACCGGAACAATTTCTCAGTTCTACAGTGATCATCATCCTCTGGAATTTCCTTGCAATGGCATGTGGCATTCTACAAGAACATCCATTCATGACACCCTCAACTTGACGTTGTGTGGTTCAAACATGATTAGTGTAATAGCCATGGAAATGCTTGAAACGACCAATGTTGATTAACGTGATGAAATTCTGCAGTTCAACTGGTTCACAGATGGTAATCCTGTCCTACAATAAGCACGGTATTGTACAAATGTCAGATGGCTTCGTCGGTCGCTAGCTACTTCTGTGGCACGATTGATATAGGAAGTTCAATGGATTTAGTAACTCCAACCTAACTGGGAAGTCCTGATCACGGGTTTGTTGACTGGGTTGAATAAAGTCAATCATTCAAAATGAGTGGGCAAGCTGAACACTATCAGCACAAGGCTGTAGTTGAGCGTTTGGACAAAACCATCTGGTCATGCCCATTATGTGGTTATGGGGTTGTGGCTAACTTGCTAGTTCAATAAGAACGAGGACCGGAGTGCCAGTCACGGCCCGACGGAGGTTATACACCAATGATGAGCTCTCATGATAGCGAAACCCGAGTCTAGTGCTTCGCTTCGTAGTGGACCAGCAGATGGGCTCATCTCAGTTCGAACACTGCGATCAAATGTGCGTAGTGTACAACTTGAACGAAGTCAAGTCCACAACTTCCACCAAACAACACAAACCTCCCTCTAACAAGTTCGGTAAATGGGTGATGTGACGCTTGTACGCTTCCTAACAGCAGATCAACATGTTGAACTAGCTTCCCCTCAAACCAAATCATTCAGCGACCTGGTCAAGTGAGTATCTATTCACGTTAGTTTCGCTCATAATTCCTCCGTCAAAAACAGTCTAAAAATTTGAAACTATATTTCGAGTCGTTCCTCTTGTGGTCGCTTTGATTAGAACACATACACACATTGTTATTCTAATCGATCAGTTCGCTGATATGGTAGTATGCTCGGTGTGACTGTAGCATTCAACGAACCGTTTATTTATCTTCAAACAGCTGATTTGCCAAATCCAATCCCTTCACATCATTTCATTTTTGTTAGTAATGTATTCCTTGTTCTTCACAACAATTCACAGGTCGTGGAGTAGTTGCTGTTTCCGACTAAACAGATTTCGCGAATATACTATCTTCCCATCTGATGTTTCGGCGATGGTAGTGTTGTCATTCCAGATAGATGCCACTCTGAATAGATGAGCTGAAATCATTTTGGTCATTAAACACTCTGGCCTCGAATCTAGCACCTGCGACTACAATTCACGTTGCTGACGCACCAGACTGATGACTACCTCCCATTACGATCGTCGAAAGCTCGCGAAGCTTCGGGACAAATTATCCGTCCTCGATTTTCGAAATGGTAGTAGGTGGATGAGTCAGGGAATTGGCCAAATCGCAGTCAGTTATTCTCGCTGTCCATTCCAAAAAGTGAGCCTCGCAAAGATGGAATTCAGTATCGCCGGACTGGTTGCAACGTGGAGTATTGTACTGTTGAACTTCTCACTCTCAGCCAAATTCCATACTGGAACTAAAATGGTCATCAACACTGTGCTTGCTAGGAACCTGGAAATCAATCCACACAACTATCAGTCTTTCTCCTCAATGCAAGTGAATGGTCAGCAAAACTAACTCTACACTCAATCTACTGGCTCATATGTCTAAGGCGGTTCGCTCTGGAAGAATTGCTCAATAATTGCATTCCGAAATGTGACTGGAATCCTATATACCGATTCGCTGTTTGGATGGCACATTTGGGACAGGACAAAATTGCACCAACCAGAAAGGTGAGGAATAGAGCTAAACTATATTGCGTAACATCGTAGTGCTTTTGACCATCAGTACACTTCATTATCCGATTGGACAGCGTTGCCCTGCTCATCCGCACAGCACATTGCGATTCATCTACCACGCAAGTACTTCTCGCCGACCATTCTCAAATCCTTCTGGACTGTGCCATGGACAGCGAATAGCGTTCGTTGAATCTCCACACCGTTCCCTCTTTGCATAACCCACTGGCGCGTCCAGATCTCAAGTTACTCACCCAATTTTTCTCGTCAGTGTCTGATAATCGTCATGTTAGGAAGATTCTACGAAGGTGGACAGGAGCGAGGAAACCAACAGCTGCCCCGATAGTGGTTATTGTCTGAATCCGCTATTCACCACTATCAACACAACACAGTGACGTAATCTTCCCACACGTGATTCCTCGCAAAGCCCAACACCCCAAGAAAAACTAGCTACAACGGGAATATGCATTGATCCGCCTGAATTATGTGCAACGCACCAGCGTCAGAGGGTATGCAATCTGGTGCAACTACTTCACGGTAACGACCTCATTGGGAGTCGAATTCAAACACAAATTCGGCACACCACGCCAACACCAGAAAACCTGATCGCCTCCAACCTTCGCACAACCTGATGACAGTTTCGGTTCCCGATTTTTGCAATTTATTGATTAACTACGTGTTGCATGTTAGGTTCGCTTGCAGTATGTTTTCTAATATGCCTATCGTTTGCGCTCCCATACCGAGCCATTCCATTTCTAATTTCACGTCCTCTCAGCTGCCGAACTCCCAGCCATTTCAGCCTATGAAGCAGGCCTCAATGCTAGTGACTTTATGCTGTAAGCACAGAATATTTCGTGTCCATCAAACTGTCGTCTCCAGACTAACACTCACCGACAAGCTACGGTATGTCAAGTGTGGGGTTAGCATACCAACATTGCGACGACACTTTACAGTTAGGAGAACTAAAGCCGGTACCAAACTGGCCAGTCAGATTCCCCAGTCTGTCAAAGACGGTCCGGGTAAGGCCATAACCGTCTGTTAGAAATCAATCCGATTTCGTCTGTGCCGGAAGACTGGATGGAATGACGGACGCTGAGCGACTCGGACGTACCCCGACCGGTAAGCTGAGGATTGACGATAAACTAGCATAGATTTAAACCCGGTTGAATGTCCAACAGCAAACCGCATTCAGAATGTTGAAATATTTCTCGCACGCATCCTCTATTGACAAGCAGTTTCACAACGCACCGCCCGCGAACGAATTATGGAATCGCTTGTCACCCTACGCGCGGAACGGCAATATGCAAGGACGTGACGAACTCTGAATAGGAACCCCATGAAGATATGGTCCTGAGTAAGCTCAGCTTGTTCTCCACAGATTGACTGTTCCCATGTCATGCCTAGTCCACGTGGTACGATAACTACAAGCAAATTCTATGCAAGTAACATCAAGTCCATTCTTCCACAGTTTGCAATCAACGTGCGCGAACCGTTATTGGAGACCAGAGTGACATCGGTTGAGCCGCAGTCATTTCGATATATATATCTGACTTAGACTTTCCATGGTGTGACCACTCGGCCTTCAGGGAAGGATGAACATCCACCATCCAAAGATGCGAAAGAGAGCTGGTCTGAGTTTGGTGTTTGACCGGGATGAGAGAGATTGCCGCTTCCGAGAGGAAATATTGATGGACCAATGGACACAAGAGCGGACCAAGACATAATCACGTTGCATGTGGCCAGTCAAACTGTTGTCGGAACTAATTAGTCAGGCGTCCCAAGCGTCGTGGAAGGTTACGGATAGGTTTGGTAGTGGCTCCGCAAATTGGTTTGCCCACATATGGCACCCTGCCCCTTCGTGTTCACATGAGACTGAGACGCTTTGAGAGCTGAAGGTGACGATGGTTTGTTTCGTTTCGGTGGTGCGTTCTGCTACCATGCATTGTGACCCTCATTTAGTCACCTCGATAGGTCCAACTGACTGGTCTAGTGAAATGAATTACGCACTCTGTCAGATGGAATATCCTGATTAACTCCAGGGAATTCGAGGTATCGCACGGAAGCCCAGTGGTTGGAAGCTTACTGAACAGGGGTGCTACAAGAAGGAGTGTAGCAATTGCGCATCACATTGCCCGATGTCTCGCAATGTCTTCCATCCCAGGATGGGATCCTGGAACAGAGTCAGGTACACTCCAGTGGACGCAAATTCATTGCAGGTCTGCTAGTCTACACGCGTCCTCCAAGCAAATTGCACATTGGACTAGGTGCATATCGGTTCAAGATCCGCATGTGTACATGTGCCCCAGATTGACCTCCAGTCGGGAAACACAACAATATCCACAATAGTTACCACTCGCTTCTACAATTGTTATGGTTCTGAAATCCCTTACGCAGTGCATTGAGATCCAAAGCGTAGAAGATGAGTACTGGTCAGATGAAACGTCTAGCAACAGAAGACTGCCACAAACGTCCTCAGTCGTCTGTTCTGCTAGTGCCGTGAGAGTACTGGTCGTCTAAGTTACGCGCGGTATCAGCGAGCTTGTTCCATTAAGATTTCGAACCCTCACCCAAAACCCCAATGTGCATGTGGCATGCAGGCCACGGAAAGTAAATGAGCAGGTGAAAACACAGATTTGTATCTTAATCTGCACTAAAGTCAGCAAGGGCATAGTAAACAGACGGAGTTATTGAACAGCGTCTTCCAATACACCAATCATCAACGTTCAAATTGACAACAATGCCTGCTGATAGACATCGTGTCGAGTGGCGGCTTCCGTGCATATGAGCCTAAGGCCGATCAAACACCGACTCGACTAGTGAGCTAAGTCGCTGTGTGCCAAAACAAATTCAGACTGCACATGTATTATTAAACAGCCGAGATTAATTGATGTCGCCGTACCTCACTGTAAGTCAGAAACAATATCTCCTCTATAAGGCATATATCGACACTGAGGATCTGCGATTACGTTCAAGAACCACCTGTTGACCAACCAGAACCAATACTCGAAAATTGGATGCGGAAATCGTGGATGGCGTCCAAGAGGTAGTACGAGGTTTGTGTTCATTGGACGAAGACATCGCCTTCGTGGTTGACGCCATCTAAAGTTGTTATCAATTAATTCGAAATCATCCGCAAATATTTCACCCAACTGTTCGTGTGGGGAAAATCACTGGGCGTGCTAACCAAACAGAGATAGCTGGAATAATTGTTACATTAGCATCTACTATGATATGCATCACTGACAACAACTTCAACGAGAACTAAACTCAAGTCTAATGGTTCATTACGAAAGGAGCCGTCTGGAGTGACTGCGCGAGTGCAGAAGAGCTGTTAAAGGACTTATGAGTGGTGCTCATTTTGTATCGAAAACAAAATTCTCTACTACTCCTCGAATGTCAGTGTGTCCAAAGGTGAATATACAGAATCAGTATGAATGAACCATTGCTGGGTGTCTGCTGGAGCGGAACGACTGGAGCCCCGGTAGCTTAGTTGGTTAGAGCGCCGTACTTATAATGCGGAGGTCGAGAGTTCGAGCCTCTCTCGGGGCATGCTATTTTCCCCTTCGAAACACAAACCACATCCTCTCAATGTTGGGATACATTCAACCCAGAGCAAATTCCCCGAGCCTGCCACGGCAGTGTTGTCAGTCGTTCACATTAGGCGAGTGTGGAACGAATGCATGTGAAGTCAATTCCAGTATCCAAACTGAATGACCAACGGAATACCTTGAAAGTTTGTGCATTTCGAACAAGACGGCACCACGTTTTGAAGTATACACGGTTTGCGCGTGACCGTACACATCCACCTCCATATTCGAATAACATCTTGCTCTATCAGGAGTTATAATTCTCTGATCGTGCTAGAATTAGACACGAATCACTCCGTGTATGTGCATATATATATGTAGGTACATTCTCCAGAAGAGCAATGCTATATGTGTATTGCCAGTGAAAGCGTCGAAGTAATGTGATTCCAAGAAATACATATCTTCTAAGGATGTCGATATGGGACCTGCTAAATGGCATCTCAATAACCACTAGTCTGCACATGTTTCACTGGTTTGCATTGCGTGGTAGTGACGCGCATAGTGAGGTGACGCCAGTGGAGAGGCTGCACTGTTACGAGTGCAGCCACTGATACACCGTTACACGTGTTCCAATGAACCAGTGGCGCGGTGGAGTTATTGCCAAGATTAATTTGCATCGATGATCGATGCATACATGTTGTTCGCAAGGGCATTCTGTGGCCTGGATGCTGGAACACAGCTTCACAGAAGAAAGTCTGCTTTATGACGTAACATCCTGGGTAATCCCACTAGCTGCATCAATTGATCTGCTGCCATGCTCACTCTTCCAATTTCAACGTTCTACTCAGCGTAGTGCAAACTGACTTGACAAACCCCAAACTCTCAACTTGTCAGACAGCGTTTTAAATTCTACACCAACGAACCGTGGGCTGCTCTGTGAAAATGAAGCCGTATCGCGCGGATTGGGCTTGTATGTTGTCACTGACGGTTCAGGAGATAGTTGCGTTCAACCGTTCCAGTTCGTGGAAATCGCTGAAATGATCGCCTGAGTTACAAATAATTCAGATATTCGCTGTCAATTTCCCTGCGAGATTTCACCCACCATAACTATTCTTATTGGTTGCGTTTGTCGGTATAGCATCGTAAATAGCTTTCTTGCTATCTGATACCTTCCGATAATGCATGGGCTACTTAGTACTCTGAATACAGCTGTTCACACCTACCCGTTGCCAGATATACGTGCTCCACCAACCTCCACTGAGACGACCTCGAAGTGGCAGTTCATTGAATGCAAAACATTTGCATAGGTTCTTCCAAGAACGTAAACATAAAGACAATTTGCTCAGACATGATTAATCCTACCTACTGGGACTCTAACCGGTTTAGACTGTTTGCACAGAAATAGGAATCTGCATTTACACTGCACTGTTTGTTCGCGGTTCGCTTGCTGCCTACTGGCTAGTTTGAGTGTGTTCGGTTGCGGTTGTCCTCATCAACCAGTCATTGTGTTGAGAACCCAGAAGGCGGATGACACAAAGGTTACTTTATTGGAGA
>QNGE01008654.1:0-11504 GCA_008508345.1 Paragonimus westermani | reverse complement strand
GTGGCGGTGTACCAGAAGTGGTACGTTTTTCAGGAAGAGATGCCAACCATCTTCCAACCCCCAACCTGGAGGACCAGGAGACTGTAGTTTGTCAGACCTCTACCTGTTGGCCTGCCTGGTATGAGTAACTCTGTCCAGTTTAGCCCAAAAGGTCATAGAGATGCGCAAGCCGTCACACCACGTCAAGGTCCAGTCTCACCGTGACGGGAAGGCGGCCCATCGACATCAGCAACGAACGTAGAAGCATTGTGGGCCGAAGTCGCAGTTTTACGCCGCGATTTTAGTAGAATCTCTTTAGGTCGTCCAACAGCCCAGGCGCACGACTTCGCAATCAAACGACGGCTACTGTTGGTAACACCAACGTTTCGGCACGCGATCCACCAGCTGTGTTAAACCGTGCACTTATCTAGCGACCAAGCAGGGAAACTTTCACGCCGGCTCGTAATGGCGACTAACGTCGTCGGCGTTGCACTTTGTTGCCTCATATTCGTGAAGGACGTAGATACGGGAAACACGTTTTTGGTTGATACCGGGGCGGAGGTTAGTGTATTTCCGTCTACAAAAGACGAGGTGCCACACCCTTGCAGCACACAGCTCTGTGCCGCAAACGGCACCACTATACTTACTTATGGGCATCGCTCCCTAACCCTTAATCTTGGCTTCAGGCTAACATTCCGCTGGGTGTTCACAATTGCCGAGGTACCTTTCGCTATAATCGGCATCGATTTTCTCCGTCATTTTGAACTTCTGGTTGATACGAGACGCCGTCTATTAATAGATTCTAGCAATAAACTTAGCATACCCGGCACGCATGCAACAATTGCTGCCATAACACCCATGTATGCTCAACCAGCCGCCCCCAGACAATTTGTGGACATCTTCACCGAGTTCCCACAGCTCGTTTGCACATCGGACGATATCTCATCTGTGACCTCAAGTGCCATACACCACATCCGTACTAAGGGACCTCCCGTCTCTGCACGACCTCGCCGGTTGGCTCCGGACAAACTCAAAGTTGCCAGGGCAGAGTTTGAGCACATGCTTGAACTCGGAATAATACGCCCTTCCGACAGTCTAAGGGCCTTACCGTTGCACATGGTCCCTAAGAGGTCAGGTGACTGACGCTCATGCGGTGATTACCGCGGGCTAAACAAAGCAACTGCCCCTGGCAAGTATCCGATCCCACACATGCAGGATTTAACGACTTGCTCACATGGGAAAACCATATTCAGCAAGATAGATTTAGTACGTGCATAACACCAGTTCCCGGTGTCCAAAGAAGACACACCTAAAACCGCAGTTATAACCCCCTTTGGCCTTTTCGAATTTCTTCGAATGCCATTTGGTTTGAGCAACATAGCTCAAACTTTCCTACGCTTCATACATGAGGTGACACGTGGTTTGGACTTTGTCTACCCTTGTCCAGATATTTTAGTAGCCAGTTCTTCACAGGAAGAACACGTCACTCATTTCCGCACCTTACTGGAACGTCTGACCGAACACGATATCAAAGTTTATCCCACTGAATGCGAACTAGGTAAGGTCACGATAGAATTTCTGGGCCATAAGGTCTCAGAAAAGGGAGTCGCCCCACTCACGGATAAAGTTAAAGCTATTCGTGGATACCCTGAGCCAAGTTCTTTTAAGCAACTTCGTTGTTTTAGTGGTCTAGACAACTACAGACTCTTCATACCTCATTGTGCGCACATGATGCAGACAATGACCGATCTTCTCCGTGGAGGTGAACGCAAATTCCAGTTAACGAAAGCTGAACGCACGGCGTTCGTTAAGCTCAAGGATGCGGTAGTCGAACTAGCTCTTCTTGCCCATCCTGATCCGAACGCACCACTGTCAATTGTGACCAATCCTTCGGACACAGCCGTTGGTGCTGTTTTACAACAGCTCGTCGAAAAGCAGTGGCAACCGTTAGCATCCTTCTCCAAACGCTTACAACCTGTGGAATCCCGCTATAGCACGTTCTGTAGGGAATTGTTAGCTATCTATTTAGGAATCCGCCATTCAGTGGAAGGCAGGACCTTTACGGATTACACTGACCATAAACCGGTAACCTACTCCTCAAACACTTCATCCTACAGGCATTCCCCAAGGAAAGTTAGGCACCTGGACTATATCCCTCAGTTCATGACTGATATACGACATGTCTCAGGTGCCGAAAACAATGTCGCGGACGCTCTTTTACGCGTCCATAACCTCGGCGCAGCTGCTGATTACAGTATCGATTTGGCAGCCATGGTTGCTGCACAATTAGCGTTCCTCGCCCAAAATCCCCGATGGCAGCAAAAAGCGCTCCACCCCCGGAACCTCTTGCAGTTGTCAATACCCCCGCAACTCCGACCCCCGCTTCCACTACCTTTAGGTATAATCGTCTCGGTAGGGAACTGCGCAAGCCCGTACGATTTGCAGAGTATGTTAACATTTCTTATTTTTGGAAATGAGCTTTTTCTAACATAAACGTGCCAGCATTTATACTCATCGTTCGATCCTCCTGCTCTTCTGGGCTATGGTATGTGTGGACTTAGCGATACCATTTCCGATACAAAAGAAAAAATTCTCATTCGAAAGCTTACTGACTATCTGCTCATTTGTAAATTTTTGGATATTTTTTTTACGAAAAAAACAAAAAGCGACGAACCCTTTTTATTCTCATCCTTTCACAGTCTTCAGACGCACTGCCAGATCCACAAACAAAATGGCATTGTTTGGGATTAGGTCTATTCGCCTACTAATATTTTTGAGCCTATCAACTGTAGACAGAATAACAAAAAAGAAGAGAAATCCAAGGGCAGTAACACGCAAAGCTTCAGTGTCTACGAAACGTCGGTTGTGAAGTTATTTTGTACACCGGATACGTTGACATGGTGATTTATCCTTTTCCGCCTGTCCTGCGGGTACTTCACCGTGTTTTCTCTCTCTTCCAGACGATCCGGACACGGTGCGTGACACAACACTGGACAAACCTACCCCATTTTCTCTCAAGAGATTTTAGGGTTGATCAGCCCGGTGCGATAGACTAGAAACGCACCGAAGACTAAATAACAAAAACAAATGAACCATCCCAGCGCAGCAACTATTTTGGATAGATCCCCCTCCGCCCCCGAACTTTGACATTCTTTATCACGTGCAATCATCTTTTGCGTGTACCACCCTGTAACTGTGATCAGTCCAAGCGGTATGATATGTGATTTCTCGTCCCTCTCTGCAATAACGAAGGCCTATATGATACTTACCAGCCTTCTGGGGTAGAGCTCTGTAGCGACTATACTAAGTAAAATTTTTATAGTCACATTCATGTGTACATTTTCTATAAACTTGGTTTTGAACCTGCTTTTGTTTTAGTCAAGCTACCCATTCTGTAACATCCGGCCCGGAGCTAAAAACACAACTCGATCCGTGCCTCGCTAGCTTGACGTATTTCTCTGTACACTCTATTTCCCAGGGTGGATTATATAATACGGGGTCTGCGCGCTGAGAGTTGGCTTTCCATTGTTGATCGATTGTCGATAGTGATCAATGACAGGGTTTACTTTTATTGGATCAGTTCCAATAGGCCTTGAAGGTACATTCAGAGGTTCACAGACGTCTCATCTGCCTATGTGTGCATGGACAGGCACTTATGAAAACACAGAAAGACGTCTATAAACATTATATACACATGAGTATAAAATTGTCTATGTTCAGATAGTACTGGCTCATTGGTTTCTTGCTGAACAGAAAGTTTGCTGCTCGTGAGAATGCCGCATCGCAAACCGCTCGGGTATGAGTCTGTGTTTGCTGCAGTTTCCGATCCTCCGGCAACTCCAATTTCGGAGCGGACGTTAGCTAACCACCCACTCTCCTTAGTCGAGTGAACCGCTGAAAGCATGAACGTGTTACATGGGTGCGTAGCGAATATGGCGCAGCATTCGAATGCCGTGGCTAAGAAGCACTATTTTATTATGTGGTAAGGTAATGTGGACATGAGTCCACCTCCACATCCAATGGGGTTGGGAGAGGAGTAACAACAACTGGAACAGGACAAGTAGGTGTCAAAAGTAAGGGGAAGAAATTATCGTGAGCGAGTATAATATCAACGGGTGATTAGTGCAGAATGGCCGGAAATTGTGAAGCGGGTTTATGTGACGTGGACGCGTGAAAGGACAAGCAGATTGATAACGCGAACATACATGCCGGGGAAGACACATACGGGTTGGGAGTTGGACATTCGAAAAGGAGTACATAGCCCGTACTGACAATCCAGGTGAGAGCGAGCCGTCAAAATGTTTCCGAATTTCTCCAGAACATCTGTGGCAGCCGTAAGGGCGCTTCAAGGCGGACAGACTCGGGTCTCAAAACTGTGGCCTGTAAAATAAGCCACTAGGCGTTACGTTTAGCTTAAATTGGTGCTCTTCACCAGTTTGAAGGGGTTTCATTTGAGGTGACCGTTTGTGGTCATGGTGTTAAAGGTGTCGTCACCCTTCAGTCATCCATAACCCAATGGAAAGAGGATCAGAAGCTCTAGTCGGTCTGCACATGAGAGCGGATAGAAACCTAACACACTTCATCGCACGTTGCTGTACAAGTTCAAGGGTGGTTATCTTTCTTCCGGTATGCGGTGCATGACTGAATGCTTACCTCCACCAGAGGTCCTACTAGAGAACTGAAGATACATACAGAGCATTCTGCTGGAAATTTCCCTAGTAATCTGTTAAGCATTGCCAACCTATCATTAGCCTTCTTAGTCAATGCCAGCGTATTGACGCTAGGGCAGAGATTTGCCCAGAGTACAGTTCCACGGCCTATTTCTTGTATAACAGAAGTGGGTAGTTGCCCTCTAATCCGGTATACCATGCTAATTTCGTGCTTCATACGCATGGTTTCCGACTTACTGGTGTTGAACGGTAGACCGTTTCATACCGACCACCGATGTACTATGTTGAGACCTCCCTGCAGAACAGTGTACAGCGTACCAGAGTAGAGTCATTCGCATACATTGGCAGGGATGATTTACTGGCAGCCTGTGAGTCGGTGGCAAATGATAAAGAACATCAAATGGCACAATATGGGTACTTGCGAGACACCCGTAGTAGCATCAAGGACAGCGGACAACACGTTGTTGATTGACACAGAATGTGTCGGGCAGAAATCGCTTCATCCCCAGAAAACCCGGAAAATAAGCTTCAAAAGGCTACCTAAAGAACAAGCTGGTGCCTCTCAATTTGACTGATCAGAGCACTGGCGGGAAAATTTCGGGCAATAAGGAGGCACAAGAGACAGCGTCACTTCGAAATAGGGGGTCTAGAGACAGTCACCGCTAGCAAAAATTAGGGGTAATTCCGGGAAAACTTACGGCAGTTTCGGGATGAAATACGCTCGGCAGTTGATTGGTGTGAGGTTTAGGGATGAACTACGTCAATCTTGGGATAAAATACGGTTGCGTTTTTGTGACCAATGAGGAAGCGACAAGAATGAACGTGAATAAAATGCTGCGTGACTAATTTCGCCATCATTACTTGTCTCCACAGATGCATTCATATGAGAACCGGAGGGGAAAAGTTTCACGTATACGAAATCACTCATTGTACTCATAGTCGTTTTTTGTTTAGCTGCACTCCAACGCACAACGCGTTCAGTTTCGTCATATTCGAATTTCATTTGGTTAATCTTGGCAGGTTCCTGGGAGCGAACGTTTGCTACCATTTGGTTGCTTTGCTTGAAGATGTCTGACAATCGGCAATCCGAACAAAATATGAGTTCATATCAACGAGTGTATATTACATCCAGTGAAGTACGGAATTACTGGTCAGCCATTCCACTATTTACCGTCACGTCCGCCGTGCTGTGGAAAGTTTCCAGTAGCATTTTCAACGCTGGGCTAGAGCTTGTTGAGTGCCATGCACCTAGTTTGTTAGAAGGTGTTTGTAAATACTTCTTTCATGTAACCGGCAGTGTTAGATGTTCACGAACAATCAGAACAGTGTGAATTGTTGCAGAAAACCCGTGATGCTGAGGATGCCCAGTCTGTGTTGTCGAACAATCTTGTCGACCGGCTTCGAGAGTGGGTTGTTCCAAGTAATGCTCCCAGAGTGTAATTCAATCTGTTGTTGCAAATTCTGAGAAAAAGACTGCATGAACTGCAGTCGGATGCGAGAACATTGAGGGAAACCCCGCGAACCTTGTTGATACGTGGCGTGCATCCTGGTGAATATGCACATTTTGGTTTGGTTAGTGGCACTACGCAAGCGTTGGCATGTCACCAGTTGCGGGACGTCTTCGCACTTGCAATACACATGAATATTGGTGGTTTGTCACTGATAAGGTCGGGAAAGTGCACTTTATGACCTATCTTATGCCGTTTGTACGAGCCATTTGTGTCGCAACCCTTCATTGTTGGCATCTACGGTGGAAAGGACAGACAGGAGGACGTATACTGTTATCTTCTTGACATTGTTAATGAATTACGTGGTGTGCTATCAGCAGGTATACCGTTTGCGGGGACCAACGTGAGCGTAAACCTGAGAGTCATTATTTCTGATACACCGGCTCGTTCGTTTGTTAAACAAATACGTAGCCATGGTGCTTATTATGGCCGTGATGATTGTAACCAGAAAGGACTGTACTTCAATCGTCAGGCAACATCCACTCTACACAGCGCTACCGCAAGAACCGATGCTACTTTTTGCGCCTCACGTTCAGCGGTCGCCTTTTCTTTCTGTTCTCTCCCCATTCACATGACACGTTGTTTCCCACTAGACTGCGTGCATTCTGTATGGTTGGGTGTGGTCCGTCGTTTGATCAGCAAATGGACCTCGGTGTTTATGTCACAGAACGCTCGCATTAGTTCTCAAGCGACTAACCGAATCAATGCTAGAATGCTGCATTTTCAAACAAGCTGGACTTGTGATTTCCCCCGCGAATGTCGCGGGCTACGTGACTTCAAGTAGTGGAGAGCAACGAAATGTAGACAGTTTTGGCTTTACCTAGGCCCTGTTGTTTTGACAGGTATTTTGGACGAGACGAAGTATAAAACTCCCTCAGCCTATCCTGACTGTTCGTAATTTCAGACCGTTGCCTTCAACGTCCTTTAGATGACATCCTCCAAACCCGTCACATCCATGACTTCCCCAAGTGTTATTTGCTCACCCACACAGGATGCCCCTTACTTTTTCACTCTCAGGGCGATGTCCTCCGTTGTGCGTTGAAATGAAATGTCTTCATCTGCGACATCCTCACAGACGGGACAGTTTTTAACCCCAATGTCTCCCATTCAATTGTCCGCTCCTTCACTGTCTTTGTCACTGCCATTCCCAAAGGTTGTCTCTTCACTGTCTGCCCCCAGCTCGTCTGTGGATACAACTGTCCCTGTTCCANTTCATATCAACGAGTGTATATTACATCCAGTGAAGTACGGAATTACTGGTCAGCCATTCCACTATTTACCGTCACGTCCGCCGTGCTGTGGAAAGTTTCCAGTAGCATTTTCAACGCTGGGCTAGAGCTTGTTGAGTGCCATGCACCTAGTTTGTTAGAAGGTGTTTGTAAATACTTCTTTCATGTAACCGGCAGTGTTAGATGTTCACGAACAATCAGAACAGTGTGAATTGTTGCAGAAAACCCGTGATGCTGAGGATGCCCAGTCTGTGTTGTCGAACAATCTTGTCGACCGGCTTCGAGAGTGGGTTGTTCCAAGTAATGCTCCCAGAGTGTAATTCAATCTGTTGTTGCAAATTCTGAGAAAAAGACTGCATGAACTGCAGTCGGATGCGAGAACATTGAGGGAAACCCCGCGAACCTTGTTGATACGTGGCGTGCATCCTGGTGAATATGCACATTTTGGTTTGGTTAGTGGCACTACGCAAGCGTTGGCATGTCACCAGTTGCGGGACGTCTTCGCACTTGCAATACACATGAATATTGGTGGTTTGTCACTGATAAGGTCGGGAAAGTGCACTTTATGACCTATCTTATGCCGTTTGTACGAGCCATTTGTGTCGCAACCCTTCATTGTTGGCATCTACGGTGGAAAGGACAGACAGGAGGACGTATACTGTTATCTTCTTGACATTGTTAATGAATTACGTGGTGTGCTATCAGCAGGTATACCGTTTGCGGGGACCAACGTGAGCGTAAACCTGAGAGTCATTATTTCTGATACACCGGCTCGTTCGTTTGTTAAACAAATACGTAGCCATGGTGCTTATTATGGCCGTGATGATTGTAACCAGAAAGGACTGTACTTCAATCGTCAGGCAACATCCACTCTACACAGCGCTACCGCAAGAACCGATGCTACTTTTTGCGCCTCACGTTCAGCGGTCGCCTTTTCTTTCTGTTCTCTCCCCATTCACATGACACGTTGTTTCCCACTAGACTGCGTGCATTCTGTATGGTTGGGTGTGGTCCGTCGTTTGATCAGCAAATGGACCTCGGTGTTTATGTCACAGAACGCTCGCATTAGTTCTCAAGCGACTAACCGAATCAATGCTAGAATGCTGCATTTTCAAACAAGCTGGACTTGTGATTTCCCCCGCGAATGTCGCGGGCTACGTGACTTCAAGTAGTGGAGAGCAACGAAATGTAGACAGTTTTGGCTTTACCTAGGCCCTGTTGTTTTGACAGGTATTTTGGACGAGACGAAGTATAAAACTCCCTCAGCCTATCCTGACTGTTCGTAATTTCAGACCGTTGCCTTCAACGTCCTTTAGATGACATCCTCCAAACCCGTCACATCCATGACTTCCCCAAGTGTTATTTGCTCACCCACACAGGATGCCCCTTACTTTTTCACTCTCAGGGCGATGTCCTCCGTTGTGCGTTGAAATGAAATGTCTTCATCTGCGACATCCTCACAGACGGGACAGTTTTTAACCCCAATGTCTCCCATTCAATTGTCCGCTCCTTCACTGTCTTTGTCACTGCCATTCCCAAAGGTTGTCTCTTCACTGTCTGCCCCCAGCTCGTCTGTGGATACAACTGTCCCTGTTCCAAAGGAAGTTTTGAACACGTTGTTGAGGCAACAGACCAACATGATGCTGACCCCAAATCATGTTGTGGGAGAGTTGGTGTTCATAAACAACGTCAGGACAGCTGTCAATTGATTGCAGGTTCCTCCGGTGAACAAGATGGGCGTGACATATGTGCTCACCTCTTTCCAGTCTAGACTGTTGCACGGTTCAAGGAACTGGAATCTGACTCGTAAAACCAGCTATACAGGAAGGTGGTGGTTGGGTAATTGGAACTATAGCAACTGTTCTAGATGGATTACTTGCATGGGTTGGGTGCCCTCTCCGCAAGGCAACTTGTTCATCGGTGCATAAGGGAAGCCATAGGCACCGAATTGGCGTCGCACGTGACTTATGCGGTTGGAAAGGGGAGATAACATTCAAGGATTCCATCTTGAGACACGCTATCGAAGTGAGTGTAAACGTGATGGAAGTCTCAAGTGAACGCTGAAGTGCTACTGTGAAAGCCTCCCTACTCGGAGACCAAGAGAGAAGACGTGAGCACGTGGATGAAAACTTGGTTTTACAACGCTCGAGACAGAGGAGTAGTAGGAACAAAAATAGGTGAAAGCAGGTAAAGCAAACATGTTACCATTTAGCACGTTGATATTTGTGAAAATTAGATGAATAAGTTGCGTTGATTACCCACAGACAAGAGCATCGTGTGTTCTGGTGCTCACGCGTGCATAACATAGATCAATGAATGATATAGTATTGCCTGATATTGTAGATATATATATGTATAGCTTACAAACAACTCCAGCTGGTGTATGATGTATATACATATATATACCATATATACCATATGTATATTTATATGCCATACATATATACCAGATGGCGCCTACGTGTGCGTAACAAATACTTCTGAGCTTAACAAGACGAATGATTTAGTACTATATGATATTGTGAATATATGTATATAGCTTAAACACAACTTCAGGTGGTGCGTCATATATACATATATAAAAATTACGCACCACACTGAGGTGTGTTTAGGCTAACTCGTTAACGTAATGTGAACATTTTTAACCGTATCCTCGGAGTTCTCTTTTCGTGTCCACGTTGGTGGCAATCGTCAATGTTTATCACCTTTCAAACGTTGTTTTGTTTACATTTAATTCTTTTTCCTTTATAGAGCAGTGAAATGCCGGAGTACCTGAGAGTTACCCATCCTTCACCCTTTTTGTAATCCTCCTTTGTCGTTACATTTTCCATCTTGTTCTCCCTGAGTTCTGCTCTCATTATGGTGTATTCCATATCCCGCTGTTCAACCAACATACGACGTAGCAATTGGTGCTGGTTTACTGAGCAGTAAGACCGTTTCCATATGCAATGCGTTCTGTAGCGGCGTTGAGACCTATGATTTACAGCAAATTGGACCAGTTTACGTGGTTTCAAACATATTTTACGTCTGCGCTACACTGAACAGAATGGACAAATCGGAATAATTTTGTGCTACACAGTTAGGGTAGTTTCGAGCTATGAGCGTCAAAAACGTAATTCACCCCTAACGCACAGATGAGCACATATGTCACGCCCATCTTGTTCACCGGAGGAACCTGCAATCAATTGACAGCTGTCCTGACGTTGTTTATGAACACCAACTCTCCCACAACATGATTTGGGGTCAGCATCATGTTGGTCTGTTGCCTCAACAACGTGTTCAAAACTTCCTATGGAACAGGGACAGTTGTATCCACAGACGAGCTGGGGGCAGACAGTGAAGAGACAACCTTTGGGAATGGCAGTGACAAAGACAGTGAAGGAGCGGACAATTGAATGGGAGACATTGGGGTTAAAAACTGTCCCGTCTGTGAGGATGTCGCAGATGAAGACATTTCATTTCAACGCACAACGGAGGACATCGCCCTGAGAGTGAAAAAGTAAGGGGCATCCTGTGTGGGTGAGCAAATAACACTTGGGGAAGTCATGGATGTGACGGGTTTGGAGGATGTCATCTAAAGGACGTTGAAGGCAACGGTCTGAAATTACGAACAGTCAGGATAGGCTGAGGGAGTTTTATACTTCGTCTCGTCCAAAATACCTGTCAAAACAACAGGGCCTAGGTAAAGCCAAAACTGTCTACATTTCGTTGCTCTCCACTACTTGAAGTCACGTAGCCCGCGACATTCGCGGGGGAAATCACAAGTCCAGCTTGTTTGAAAATGCAGCATTCTAGCATTGATTCGGTTAGTCGCTTGAGAACTAATGCGAGCGTTCTGTGACATAAACACCGAGGTCCATTTGCTGATCAAACGACGGACCACACCCAACCATACAGAATGCACGCAGTCTAGTGGGAAACAACGTGTCATGTGAATGGGGAGAGAACAGAAAGAAAAGGCGACCGCTGAACGTGAGGCGCAAAAAGTAGCATCGGTTCTTGCGGTAGCGCTGTGTAGAGTGGATGTTGCCTGACGATTGAAGTACAGTCCTTTCTGGTTACAATCATCACGGCCATAATAAGCACCATGGCTACGTATTTGTTTAACAAACGAACGA
>QNGE01008653.1:0-15835 GCA_008508345.1 Paragonimus westermani | reverse complement strand
CTGATGAAGTGGTTAAAGGGAACTCAGTGTTTCAAATATATAATTCTCGGAAAATGTTTAGAGAATTATTGGAGAGTTTTTCGCTAGTGTTGTAAAACAACGCGTTGGATTATGCAGCTCCTAGTGAATATCGAGTGCATATATTCTGCCAGACGGAACCTGCGGTGGCGCCGTCAACAACTGTTTTCGATGGGTATTTGGAATGTGCTCATTTGAACTGCAGTCTGCACATTGTTGATGTGATACCACGGAGCCCAAGTATATGAAGCAATGATAAGAGAACCACGTGTGACAAATGCTCGCCGTTTTTGCGCGACGTGTTAGAGCCCCCGAAAACAATACGAAAATTCTCTCCGTTACTTCTCCACATTCTTCCACTTTACNACTTTACGGAGATAGAAAAATGAGAGCACATGCACTATTTAGCCATTCACCAAAGTTTTGCTGTTCTCATCCCAGCTACTTATTGTCTTCTCAAAAAAATCAGTTCCTCACCGTAGACCCTGGTAAAGTTCTGTGACAGAATAGTAAAGATGACGATTAGCTGGATTTCTTTTGTCACCTATGATGAGAGTCTGGGTGCACAGTTGAATATTCTCTAGGGTAAATGTTTGGTGGAAGCCTGTTGACGAAAGCTGTACGGGCTTCGGTAGGGAATGCGCTGGATATTGTTCTCCCTGTTGCATAACTTCAGTTAAGCCCGTAATATTTAAACAAGTTCGCACGTTTGTGGCATAATTCACTGTGTTTGTACGCCAACGTCGAATTGTATCACTGTCTTCACGCTTTCGGTGTAATGCAGAGAACAGTAAGGTCAGATGGAACGCTGTGTTCCACGAAAGAATTATTGTGTTCGACAGTTAACGTCGTGACTTTCCTCGATAATAGGACCAGTAAACTTTATTATTCCAGGTGCATATTAGCCACGGATATGTCCCGTCACAACGAGATCGTCAGTCAGTTCAACACTGTTGTACTTGGTGATCTGGAGGCAATGTGGACAATCGACTGCGAAACAAACCGTCCAAAGTGGGCAGTTGAAAAATCTAGTCTGAATTTGGTGATGATGATACTGATCAAAGTTAGCGACATATCCAATGAATCCCGACCACTGCATGTAGCTGGGCCCTGGATCAATCGATTGCTAACAGAGTTTTTCCATCAGGTTACAACATTTTCTCATATCGTGCTCAATGATTAATGTATTCCACGTGGCTGTATGGAAAAGTCCTTGTTTTTAGATCTTAGTGCTAAAACTAGTAAAAGAGTTTTTTATAATGCACACAAGGGATAACATTTTGTTCACAAGCAGTTACTTTTTAGTACTGTATGTATTATCGAATTGGTGTTGAGTGTTACTTGTAGTGTGTACGGTAACATTATTTTCAAGTGATGAAGTTAGCAACGTTGTTCGGTTTGTGTACAGAGTTTAGTTCGAAGCCCTTCGCTCAAAATGCGTTGTGTAACGTACGCTTCCATTACATGCTAAGGTAACCTTACTAACGCACTTTCAGATTAAAAAATAGGAGGTTTTTATTGGAAGAACATATTTATGATCAACCACGGGTTCCGACAGAAATGAGCGATCTACAGACCGGAATTCGGCAAAAAATTTCAAATTTATTCTGAGAAAATGCTTCGGAAATGAAGTAGTTATATAGATAGGATCAGGTTTTCTGCCGATCACTGTGTATGGTGATATTGGTAACATGGAGTATGATTCACCCAAAACTTAAATTACTACTAAATATATTAGCTGTCTGGTTGCTGTCGTTACTCATAATTACTGCTGCAACACAGATTACCCAGATTTATGAAAGCCGTTCATCTACAGTCTGATATAACATTGTCTATCTCACCAACATACAGAGTGATTATGAAAAATTGGCCGGACTCCCAGTCGCACCTTTCATGGATCGAGAGAAAGTCACAAAATCTGCCAGTCAGTGTGGATTCATTCGCTTTGTGATTTTGCCTTTGTTTGAAGCTCTGTCCAAACTATTCCCTCCGCTAAAGGTGAGCTTTTTCCACTAGGGCTTGTTTTACCATTTTTTTGGTGATCTAAAATTGGGTTCTTTATGAGAATTCTTGTTAGTTATTATTTTGTCCAAAATCCCTGCGCCAAGTTGATAACCTCATCCAAAGGGCGACTGGGTGAATAACTGTCAAACCATTCTGTACACTTTTCAACAAGACCATGTAAAGCATGCTCGATCAATAAGTAATGAGGTTAGAGAAACACATTACAACCCCAACATTCAGATATTTTCTTGGCTCCGTTTTCTTTAATGCTCATCTGCTCTTTAGCCATGAGGAATCAGTTAGTGAGTGCATTCAATGAGAAGAGCAAAACTGGGGTCGTCGCAGCGCAATCAAAAGAACATCAAGAGATTCTGTTGTCCTCGTTTTGTGAAGAAAATGAAGCAGTTTTCGTACACTTAGTTGAACCTATGAGATACTATTCGGCCTGGAACGCCAGATCTATAAAAGGAAAACGCAACAGATCTCCCTAGCTTCTTTGACCACCTTTTCACCAGACGATTTCAGTTGGTCTATAAACTAACAAACGTTCCCCGCAACTATGAAAAGTTTTGAAATGAGCTTGGTTCTAGTGCCCGCTAATGAAGCAGTGGGTGGCTATTCCGGTTCGGCTGCGTTCTGTGTACTCCACGCACTCCAGGCGAACTAGTAATGCCTGACCGATTCTTGGTTGTGGGCAAAGGAAACCACACTTCACTTTGGTTGTGGATAACTGCTTGGATTTCCATTTCGACACTTAGCTACTGGGTGTGGGTTCGCTTTGTCGGCGTGCGGGTTGCTCGTGAAATCCATTTAAGTCAAAATTTTTGTACACCATTTCAGCTGCAACCACTGAGACAAAAGACTTACAGATCTGCATTTGCAAAATTGGATTTGCTCATGTCAAGCTAGAAGGAGTGATAACCAACACCTGATTAAGATGCAGAAAATATGAGCAAATGGGTGTCTTTTCTCAGAGAGATTAGACCGATTACCAGTTGATAACTCCAAACACCCTGAAAGTGTGTTGTGAGTATTCGCCGACAGAATGAACCATAACGAAACGCTTAGTAGCCGATTTGCAGCTGACGAATGCATTACTTCGGAAGTCACACCGTTTTGCGCTCTCACAGTGTCCCTCATATTAATGGATTTCCGAAGCACTTCAACGTAATTTTGCCTACAGATGAATACGATGGTTTCAGGAACTCGACACGCATAAACGGTAAATGTGCACGTGCAAACTGAGGGTTGGCATCAACTGGGTTAGGCCAACTGGCTCAAAAATGATATGAGGATAGATGAAACCATCATTTTAGATTCGCCAAACCCTTGCGCATGTTCACTCGGTTTTGGGCATCGGTTGCCCAAGTGACTGTTGCTGAATAGCACTAAGTATTCGGTACAGTGAGCTACGTTCGAACTATTGTATGTAGTCTAAGTGTATACAGCCGGACGGTGAGCGAATAACGCGCCAGCAACGAAGTCATGAGAAAAAGCACATTTTTCAGCGTGAAACGACTTCATTCCTTGTGAATGGCTGTGTCGATTAGTCAAAAAATATTGTTTTAAATAAGCTTGGCGTCAGGGACTAACAATAATGAAAGCGAATGATCTTACGACAACTCTTTGTAGATCGGGCAATCGACAGGGTGATCCGGATAGATGAGCCTACTCCTTCCAGGTAATGTGTCAGTAACTGATTTACCTTCGAGACCATCTTCCGCTGTGGCACTAGTCACGTGATCCTCGAATAGCTGACTCAAATTTATCTGCAATAGTTTCCTCTGTTTACTCTGGCCAGTGCATTTGTAACGAGTGCCGTGCTCTTTTCAGATAAAGTTTGAGGCAGTAATCCATTTTTGCATTTAAAAAATATGCGCTGCTTCGATTTTGCTAAAAGTTTCCATAAACTTTACTAGCGAGTGTTTCTGCAAATTCAAACCAAATAACAAATGCGTTAGTAGATGCAAAACTTAGAAGCGCGCTTTTTTGGTGGATAGTATGTAGACTAGTTCCAATGTGCTGTTCGCTGTGAAAAAGTCAACAATAATCGTTGTAAATACGTAGTGGCCTTTTGAGGTGGCAACGTGTTTAACACATGTATTATATAATGTCCCTTTTTTGTTGTGTAATACACTAAGATGCAAGCTTGTCTGATAGGAACAAGGTGTTCTGTCCCGCTGGCAGCGTAAATTGTGGCGACGTTCGTTTGTCACGAGCTCCATAGTTAGAGCGGCGATGAAGCAGGACACGAAATGAAAATGCGAGAAACCTGGTTAAAGTTTTGCAGCCAGCTCAGTATTGCACAGTCGATGCAGATAAACTGTTGGTCACAAGTTGGAACCCAATTAGCATATTAATTTGTGGTAGTCGTGCCAGTCACGCTTGAAACAAGGCTGTTAACTTGGGCTCTACATTTTTGGTAATTCCTTTGAGTTAATGTCTAACACACTAGCTAGTTTATCAAAACATTCGTTCCATATTATATTTTCTAAGGTGATAACAAATTACGCGTTACTCGAGGACTCTACCTCGCTTTTTTTGTACGCACCGTAATGTATAACGAGGATACGGATCTCTTGAAACCAGATCGTGGTTAGTCTTGATTAGTTATTCACAGTCGACTAAATTTATTCCATTTTCCTAACGCAGCGATTGGGCGGTTATTTTTTCGAATCACATTATCCAAACATGTCCAACATTTCACACGTCACGATCTTGTCTCAAAACCCGAAACATGCAAATCACCTTCATCGTGTCCTGCGAGGTGTTTGCTGGACGAGTTTGCATTTTTGATCATCCACTCGTCAAGATAATCAGGCATTACACGTAGGGTTTTGCTCAGTTACTTGAGGGTGAGTAGTTCAGTTGTTCAGCTGTTTTCAAAAACATATGACGCAAGTCTTCAGGGAACATTTGTATTTCCGCATTCGGAGTAAGTCGATCTTTTTTGACCACACTATCAATTCTGGGAGTCAAATAACTTGACATGAGAGCATTCATAATAAATGCCTAAGAATTTGGGCGAATGAATAAAAGTTGTAAGGGAACAAGTAAATAAGAACGAAGGAAGTAACGACCGATAGGCTTCAAATGACCATAGATTTTCAGAGGGATGTCGACAGCAAAGAACAATTGCTGAACACACCTTCACTGAGCTGCTGCAAGTCTGTGAACGTTCTTTAATTCGGAGACAGGTCTACTCGGTCTACGTAAAATCTGATGGCTGTATTCGTGGTCAATACAAGCAGATCTGCCCATTCATTTTGCTCCTGGGTGTATGCATGAGGCAGTCATTAAGTACTGTTCAACTTTTTTGCACATATCTTTGTCATCACGAAGTGGGAAAATTTTCCAACATTTTGATAGACGAATGTTATCAAGGCTTAATATGTTCATACTTTTAACCAAAAAGCGATCCTACAAAATTAGGACAACGTTCTCTAGAAGCAACTTCGTCTTTCTCATTTCATTAACGGGTGCGCAGCGATCAAATATACATCCAGAGGACGATCACACAAACTTCATTTATTATTTATACGGACAAACTTATCTAACACTACGCATTTTGAGAGACCTGATAATACAGGCTACACAATATTTGAAACCACATTAGAGAACTTAAGCATATGCGGATATTTCCAGTGATGATGAGATGTCGTCACCTGCACTTTTGCGCGCTATCCACTGCTAGGATACGTTGAATTTGATTAAAACTGTGATTACATTGTAATATCTTACTGGCACCTAACAGCGCAGTGGTCATTTCACCTTGGTCGTCATCGGATGGTGGATGATCTGCTTGAGGCGGACGACAATGTCCATAGAGGGAACTTGTCATATAAGGCTTATACTTGGGAAAATGTTCTCTAGTGCTGCTCAAAAATAAAGGACATGCACAGATCCCTCCAAATACGTGGAAATTCTTTTTGAGACATTCCGAAGAAAATGTAGAAATTTTTGTAAATCGAATTTCTACTAAGATAGCCCATTTCAAATTGTGGTCCGTAAGTCAAAATAGTTTTAAACGAAACATTCAGAACAACGGCAATGACACACGCAATTGTTATCTACCAACTCATCCTCACTTAATTTACAGTAACATAAATGAATTTCTATTTCAAACAATTAGGGGGCTGGGTGGTCAGCCGATGTGATAGAAAAGACTTTGGATTGTGAAGCTGGGTCGAAATCACGAACAAATTTTTTCTGCCCAGACAAAATTGCACTCAGTCAATAGATTTTGACCATCTCTGCAAAACGTGTAGATTTTGGAGAATTGCGTAATAAAATTTCCCGTGTACAGGTTGGGTGTACAATGAAGCCAGTGGTCAGGACGTACTCAATGATTACGGACACTGTGTTTCAGCGGTACTACAGCGCTCCACATGGACTGAGAGCAGCTTTGTGAGCCCAGAATGAATTCCCTATGACGTCGACTCTGAAATGAATTTAGATCTCTCTTTAACTCATCGACTTATACAAAGTTCGACTCATGTTATTGTGAACAAAATACTTACGAGACAGTAAAAAATATAACTGTGCTGGAGCTTTACACGACTGGAATACGAAAATTCCTCGACTGATGTAAGCGAGAACTAGAACATTTTCGTCGTGCATCGACCAATCAATACAACGGATGGGACACGAGAGTAATGCATTCGTCCAAGCAATTTGGAACAAGCAATGAACTAACTAATATCCTGTTCATCAATGATAGTTCTTATGCATTGATTCATCACAAGTTTGTTGAAAAAAGTGTTTTTCAATTGTGCGTGTTACACTGGGCAAGAAAACATCAAGAAAATTTTAGTGTTTTTGATTTCAACTTTGGAACACGCTTTCCCGTTAAACTTTCAGATATGTGGAATTTTAGCTACGTTTATTTTTTGAAGAGGAGCCAGATTCCCAAACTGTTAGTATTAAAAAAAGTTCTGTCGTGACACAGTGCGAACATTTGTGTTGTGTGACATGTTATCCAACAATCAGATGACACAAGTCAGAGTAGGCTCATAAACTCTTTTAAGTTGTGCTGTTTTATTTAAATTTGTTGTTTCACTTAATTCATGTGATCTGTACAGAATGGTAATTCTATGTTTTCATGCAACAAACTTAGGTGCTAACCTTAGGTGGCTAAGCAAATTAGCAGGGCCGTCTTTTGAGTTTCGATAACCATAGTAATAGCGGTGAGTCCTGTCAAACTTCGGTGTGAACTTTTTTGAAAATCAACTAATTTCCGAAATGAACATGGATATCTTGAATTTGTGCTGAGCATCGGTGTGTGAACATTTAGAGAACATGTAAGAGGTTACTGGTTTAACACATTCATATCGCTTTTACCTCAATAACAGTATGTAAATCAGGCGTTCTGTGCCAATCATTTGAATGTGCCTCTGTTTAACAATTTCGACCCCAATCGATCCTTTCGTGAAAACTGGTACGTTTCTTTTGCAGGATATCATTCTACAATCAGCCGTTGACCAACTGAACTACTATACAGACATGCAATTGATCGAAGAGCAGGAAGGCAGCCAAGCAGACATGTGACCGGTGGTTGTGAATCCTCATATTTTGTTGGACTCTGTCACGATTAACTATCCCTTCTGCAACCCTTGTGTCTATATGTGTTCGTGAGTGTGTGTGTGTGTGTGTGTGTGCATATGTGACCCCAAATAGTCACCAGTTACTTTCGTGAATCAAGTGTTACGTTGATTGACGAAGTCTGTGATAAACCATTATTCATTGTGTAGCTAGTAACCAGAATTCACACGCGGTCTGTTCAATTCAGTTCGAAAGTTTTGCGTTTTTTATTTTTCTACCTTGGCACACGCAATTTCACCCTTAAGTGTCAAAACCTGAACAGTTCACACCCTTCGAATGTGTACGTAGATCTGACTGTAAATAATATACTGACTAAATAGTCCTTTGTGGTGCGTGTTTAATCTATTCAAAAGTGATTTCCAACAAGTCGATTCATGCAAAAATGATTCAATGTAAATCCGATTTGAAAATTCCATAATTGTACCGCTGCAGTCCGACTTGTCAATGAAGATTGGGAGATAGTTGATTGGTTCATATACCACAGATGCACACAGTCCGTATAGTTCTCGAGAAGCACACCACTCCAGTATGTGTTACGTATAACATCTCATCCTAAGGAATGTCTATCTGAAAGTGTGGTATTCCGCTGTTTTGCAAGTACGATGTTTGTGGGGTGCCTGTTTTGTGAGGATACAAATTTTCTATGAGAATTTCTGCTTAAGTTGAACCGTGAGAAGAACGGAATCATGAATTATGTCGTGGCACAACTCTTCGTCTATTGTGCTCATACGTGGTCACTTGGATAAATTTAAACACTTAGTCAAACCATCTAGTATGTATAACCCGCCCTTGTGCACCCAGAAGTGGTTCGTTTAGGGTTTGGATCTGCTCTGACTAACCCCCCACCCTGTTAGCTTCGAAATATTTTGAGAGAATAGGTAGGACATTTGAAATGTGTGTTACGAATGAATAATGTTATCATTATTGATGGTGCTGGGTGTCGTCCGTAAGCATCTGAACGAGCACACGGTGTTTCAGCTGGTGTTTCGAGGCAATTTACAGCACACCTGTAGTATCAGCGGCTAATTCCATGCTTGTTCTTAGTAGCCAGACAAAACTGTCTACTAAATTTAGGAAAAAAGGAGGTGCGACAGACGTAGACTGGTTGGTCGCAGTCGACGTGACTGATAATGCTCTGGTTTACTGTGCTACAACAATTTTTGCACCCGAGATGTCACTGTGAATTCGACAGCCTATGGATAATCAGTTAAGATGAGTCGAAATAAGCCATCACTTAGTGCATTTTTTAAATGTAGGCTATTGGCAAAATGTGGCTGGTACACTTTTAACACTTCGCTGGATATACCCGTCGATCTGCGCAGCTTCTCTTAGCAAGCAGAATTCTTATAATATTTGCTTCCTTTGAATGATCTTTCAGTTATTTTGCAAAGTAAACTGTCTTTTTTGTATGGCCCGAGGTTAAAACGGTCACGCTTGATGTATGTTGAATTAGTGAGACATTGCGTTCACTGAGAAGCATTTTTTAACGTTCAAGACAATGGCTCATCGATTCGATTATCGAGGCGGGACGCGTTCATTTCAGACACTGATATTTTTCTGATAATATGCAAATTTAATTCGAAAACATATGATTATGTGTAGCAATAACAAACTTGCCTAACTATGTGTTTAGTTGGTTAGTGATCGCCCACTGACGGATGTGTCGGAAATCAAAAAGAGGAAGTCGATATGGTTCACTTGATCTGTCGCTGCGTTCTTTCGGCTGTTTAGACAAAAAATTATGTTGACTGTCACCTGCTAAGGGAATTACTGAATCTTAACCGCACCCCTTACTATTAATGAGGATTTGGTTCACCGTTTGTCCCAGAGAGTAACCAACTGTATATGATGAGAGCTGAGTGATTCTGACAGCTGTGTTTTCGTGAGGGAGTACACTCATTTTATGATTGTGAAACACAAGAGTTCCTGCGACGTCGTATACAAATCATAACATGCCAACTTATTCACCGTGACACAAATAGTTCAGGACGTAATTTACCAGGCATTTCAACATCATTAATCGAATGTACGTTGAAAGTACCAGCATCTGCCTTTCTGACAATTTATGTCAACTGAAATGACGAATTTCCGTGATTGATTAAGGTCCGCAGCTCATTAATACTATTCGAGAATAAGCAAAGTTGGCCATTCAGTTTGTTAGTGACCCTGCCTCGACACCTGACGTCTCGGGAATGTGAAGCGACCCCTAACGACATTTAGGTTAATGCTGTTTGCTGTCGGTTGCAAAATCTAGTTTTTATTCGGAAACGTTTGCAGAGTCTGATGGGCAACTGATGTGTTGGATTTGCAATGGCCAGCCAATCATTGTAAAGTGCATCGTGTTGCACACTAACAACATTCTGCATTCAGGTTTGTGGCGGTTAATTTTTCAACCTGAAGTCATCATTTAAATGGTTACACTGTTCGTGGTGCATTTGGCTGTAAGCTGTTTTGCGAAATTTCAATGCTGAGTAGGTCATTATGAACTTATAAGCCATTTCTAAACGTTTATCCATCATTTCCGTCTACAGAATTATCACGAAACAATTAAGTGTTAAACAACTTCACAGGTTCAAAATTATACATGAAAGAGATTTGCTTATATGACCAAATAAAGTGGTTTCTACTGCATGTAATAAATTCACATCATTTTCCCTGAAATTTTTGCAGCAATTAAACATACGATAGCTTTTCTGACATGTATTTAGTTAAAAAGGATGAATTTATATCATTATAATTCTCTACGATATTTCTCACAGTTTATTCAAAGTACGGTGTGCATTTTATCATCGTCTCGTTCTGCCGCTGTCTGTATTCTCTTTCCGCATTGCCCTTGAAACGAAGTTTCATCGCGACTCTGTTTACCTAGTAACAATCAGTCAAGCTTTGATATTAGTTCAGTGAAGAATGACTATCTCTTTTAATTTTGTGTAATACACTAGTAAAGGCAAAATCAACACAATGTAGGCGACTATTGCAGTTGTGAAGTTAATCACAGTGAGATAATATCCTGAGTTTCGAGCTGGTGGTCTGTCCGCTGAACGACCAGACTCCCTCGTTCTGTGTGACGACTTTTGTTACATCTACTTTTTTTCAGAGACATTTCTTGAGCTACTGGCTTTTTACGTGTACCCTTATCTGACTCGATGATATTGACATTTAGAACGCTCAGTTTCTGGTGAACATCTGTACGTAATGACAATAAAGACTGATGCTGAACGTTAGTTGAAACATTCTTTACATCAACTGTTTCTACATACTGCTTCACTTAAGTAAATCTGGTCGGAGTGATATAAATTGTGAGGTTACGAATCGATCCATCATTTGCCTCGCTTGTGTGCAGATAGCTCGCAGAAATCGCCAACAAGACTGCTGTGAGCACGCACGGTCTGATATTTGCAATGAATAGAAACGCATTCACATATGGGTTTTGATCATAGTCATGTGAATTAGTTTCCCGAACCTCCGTATCACCCATCACGACATTCTAACATGCCCTCCTTACTGGCCCTAGAGCTTGTTTGATGCCTTGCTCACATGACGTTTCTGTGTACGACACATAAGTCTTACATACTTTGCTCCACGCATCACTCCAGGTCTTAATCGACCTAGGTTATATTTTTGACCATATGGCTGTGTGCCGTTTCCTACTGATAGGCAGCGTCAATTTCAATTGAAATATTTGCAGTGTGTAAAGCTATGCGTTCGTTCAAGTCATGATTGTTTTGTCAATGATTTCCCTGTCGTGGCCTTCAACACCGAATCATACAACACGAATTGTGGCACTGTGTACACAAAGTATCCAGAATAAACAGGTTGCGCACGAGTAATATTGTTCACATTGTACCCTCTGATGGACCAGGCATTTTGAGATCGACTTCGGGCGCGAATTTTTGCCTCCACCGAGGTTTACCTGGTTTTCTGTAGCTCTGCGTCTTGAGCCTACAGCTCACCGATTCAGTTAAGAACACTAGATTTTGCCACTCATGTCAGAAATAGTACCAAATATGTCGCTTGCTCATTTTTCAATGTGTATAAACCGGCATACTATAACTATGGTCATACTTGTAAAAATCTATGTGTATGACCGAAAACAAGGCCCACTGTGATTGGGTTCCGGGCTATTACTTAATATATTGCAGCGAAGAATGAAATTTGTGCGCTCTGTCGCCCAATGTGTTCCGGTAGCCTCACCGTCTGACACCATCTGTCCAAGAAGAAGACCTTCAATGAACCGGGAAAATTTTGCCGTCTGGTTCACGCAGCGACATTAGAATTCATTTTGCGTACTAAGGGGTATTCTAGAACAGCGTAAATTTTTCCGGTTAGCACTATTTCGATTTTATCCGGAACAAACTGTCCATATGCATCATATTGGACACCGTTTGTGAGAAATAGACTGATTTACAACTTGCTAGAAGTTTTACTGTTACAAATATACCGACAAAACTACCAAGAAACTGCGAAAATCGTCTTATTTTCACATGTATAAAACGAGGGGAAGACAGGTCGACTTCAAGACATTATTCAATCCATCAAGACGTTTTGTACTTCAAGATTTTCCGTAGCAGTGGTACAACATCGCAGTGTTAAATCTTTGTTTGTTGTCTACCTGGGCAAATTACTATGCAAGCCATGCTCTGCGTTCAGTGTTCACTCGTGCAATTGTTTTTATTGTTAACAGCCGATTGCAACACCGTTACGATCTCAGTGTTCCCTTAGTGACTAGAGTAGTCAGCTGACTTGGGTCTCTTAACTCAACATTTCAACTTTTCTTTTGGTAGCTGTCTGATGCAGGTGACGAACGTAGATTATTGCCGGACTGTGATGATTAAGGCTGATCCGCATACATGTTATTGATTACTAGCAGTCACTGGTTAACTGACCGTTTTATTAGCAACAAATTCTCAGTCATAAAGACAAAATTTGTGAATAATTTTAGTGTCCATTGAATACTCGATCGTTTTTGTGGCTTCGTTTACTTCATGCTCCCTTCTGACATGTTTTGAACTAATATACAACGATTAGTGAGAACACATGACTCTCTGCCAAACCTGAAAAATTTGAGCGTTGTGTTTATGGAAGCGAACACGTTTTTCTTAAAAAGTCAGTGCTCGTACAATTTTTAAACGTAATCCTTGATCATATAACGATAAACAGGAATACCGTTTACGGGGTTTACTATACGGGCATTTGTCATCTCTCACACATTAAAATTTCCTGTATATATACAACTAGGGGCTGCAATATAACCGACGTCCGCAGTTGTTTCAAATGGAAAGACAGCTTTTCCTGTAATCCACATGGTTAAAACTTTGTGAAACATTTTAATTTGATGGGCTTATTGGAACCACTGTATGAAATTTAGCTTGTCGACTTAAACTTAATTAACCTGCTGAACAATGTCTGAATATTCAAAGTGTACCGCACCTTTCAATTTAGTTCACAAGATTAACGAATGAGGTTGCCATAACGCCGATCGGTTATTCCAATGATGTCAGAATAAGCCACTAAACTTCAAAGGATACTATGGTCTAGTCAGGTTTACCGTAATGTACCTAGGCTAATGACCTTTGACCGCGTACTACTGCGTACGATGAGTAAAGTCCATAGTTCACTTAGAGTAAATATACGCAATGACGATGCACCTTGACAACAGAACTCAACGTCTGGTGCTTCCAAAATGTTTTATATCACTACGAAAGGTGCTTCAACGTAGATGCGATATTCACCACATAATGTATGTACCAGTCAGTTGTGCTCATTGGTGCTGGATATCCCGGAGTATTTGTTTAATGCCCTATTTCAAACTAGTCATTTGGGTAAACCGTAAACGATGTGGTTGGGAATCCTTCCATAGAACCGACCTTAATACTTGTGCGGAAAAAAGCAATAGTGGGATTCATTCCGTCTCTGAGTTTGATGGGTTTCTCAAAACAAATCCTTAGAAGATGTTCGCAATAGATGAGATTTGTTATTTGCTCTAGCAAAAATTTAATCGTCTTTCAGGTACCGAAATTGTCTAGAATTATTCAGGCATGTTCTTGAAAGGAAATCAGCTGTTAATTTGAAAGTTGTCGTTGTGAAACCTGTGACGAAGACATTTCACGTACAATAAACGAGTTCCTGTCTCATTGAGAACGATTTCTCCAGAAAGGTTTGTTACCCGACACCTCTCGTAACACTGAAGAACAACCTTCTTGTGGTACATTTTATAAAAAAAAGTTTTCTTCAATCATACATCTCATTCTTCGGATTTAGGTAAAAAAAACTATGATGTTCGTCAGTGATTTTAAGTGTGTTACGGAGCATTTGTTGAACTGGATAGATGTTTTGGTGTTTCGTCTTCATTTTGGTTATGCCTGTGAAAATTTGTTAATTTACCGCATTCATGCACGTGTCGGCTGTCAAGTATGCATCTTCAGAAAAACTTATGACATCGGTGACTAAATCACATGCTGCGCTGAAACAACGGGTATTACACTGGACTCGAACATATACTGTAAAAAGTACACTTCGACACCATACCAAAAGTGTGCCTTGCAAACGCGTGTTTTTTCCACATTCAGTTTCACATTTTGAAGTCTCGAAACGTTATACCTAACACAAACGTTCTTGATGAATTATGCAGAGTGACTTGCTATAAGAATTTAACAAAAACTTGCCCATAATGAGATGATGGTTTGCGGAGTTAGTTGGGCTATATATTTGTTTTTATTGCGATACCTGGTGACCTTTGCATTATACTCCTCAGGGAAGCCAGGTTATCTCTAATTCATTGGTCCACAGCTGTAGACTCATTGATTTTATTGCAAGTAGTCATAATTTCCGCGTAAATAAAACCAAATTGCTACATTTCGAATGAAGGTAGCAACAGAATTTCTTTATGACTTTGTACTAAATTGATCTACGCACGCACCGTCTGCATTCACTAGGCTCAACTGTTTGACTGATCACGCACATGGGTTGGAGGCATTGCTGCCTCCTCACACCTTGGCTGTGCCCTTCGTGTACGCTTGAGTCTCTCCACACTAACTGTTATGGCTGTCTTCTGCTTCTGAGGTCCTCGTGAGTGAGATTGCGGATTACCATGGAGATTCATCAGCTACCCCCACAAAGTTGGCAATGTTCACACATCATTTCTATCATGTTCATGTGAACAGATTTTACACATGTGGTAGGTTAGCAGTTAAAGTTTCCGCACATCCCGCTCACTCGTTGCATTCAGACACCAAAGTAACCGAAGTAGCTTCATCGGGCAACGCCTACGTTCATGACTCCTGCTACGCACTGTCTCGCACGCCTGTCATGTGATCCGGCATAATTCCTCACAAAGGACAATCCCCGTCTTAGCGGTTAACCCTTATGCTCGTAATTATTGAAAACATAGTCGTTCTTTCAAAATGCATTGTCAGTCAGATCAGGAACTGGGTACACAGTGCAGCGGAATTTTCGTGTCCCGGGTAAATATTGTAACAACGTAGCTCGATTCAAGAATTGAAGCAGGTGGTGCGTTTTCCCTTGCTAACACTGTCATATTTGCACATGTCTATCGAGTGTATTGGGCGTTTAATTATTTTGCAACGGGAAAACATCAGACGTTGTTGATTTATTCTCCGGATTAAAACTGATAAGCATGTTGTTGTATTGATTTGCGAGGACGCACGCTAGGACGGTGGCACCGGATGGATTAGCATTTCTGTATACGGCATCCTGACAGGCGTATTGTCTGGGCATTTGACGGTCACGAGTTGAACATCGCTCACGCTCCTACATCAACCGTCCGACCAGATTATCCACATACACGAAAGCGTTAATCTGGTGAACAAGAGTTGTACGCAGTCTCGATATTCGAGTTACAAGTGGCAGATAGTATGCATTGGCTTTGCGTTTCCTTCCCTACAACTCTACCAAGTCCTGCACCATGTGTGTGTACTTACTTATGGATGGCCGATAAACGCACCTGACCAGTATACGGGCCTTCCACATTTTCATACGCTCTGGCTGGATGTGTTGAATAATCTGTGGCCAATTGGCTTCTTCCAGTGTTGATAACACTGCTCTGTCAAGCTACCGGTTTCCATGCAGTTTCTTTGCCTCAATTAACAAGGCATGCATTAGTGTAATTTCCAGGAGGCTTATGTTCTGTTATCACAAAGTTCTGTCTGAGTTCTTCCTGACTATTTGGACCCTGTGGCTTGTCGTTGATGAA
>QNGE01008652.1:0-15854 GCA_008508345.1 Paragonimus westermani | reverse complement strand
TGCTGTCTATGATGATGATGATGATAATGGCGGTAAGTGGTTGTGTCGTTCAGCAGGACCGCTGGAAAATGCAGCCGAAAGATGAAACCACTGCTCAATTATACGGCTAATACTTATTTCAGATAGGTCAAAATCTAACCGGGCAAACTGAAAAGTTCTTGACTCTCATCTAACAGCGCTTATCACACAACCGGAATCGCATTATTTATGCGAACAAGTTTGTTTATATTTAGGATAACATTAACCACACTATATCGTGATCATTTGATGGAATCTGCACACCATCAAATTTGGTATCACAGAGATGTTAGACATGGGTAAAACGTTGAAAAAATACAGTCAACGTTTTCAAATGTTACAATTCATCCTGACGCTCCCATAGAATGCACATTTGACAATGAAAGACTCAAACTTAATGTTTAAGTAGGTATCACTGTTTATATGTCACAGTTTGATGTCACTCATGAATGTACGTTTTCTGTAAACGCTGTCACCTAAAAACAGTTTATACAAGTGTGAATACGTGATTTGTTGAGTATTCACTTTACAGTTAGTGACTCGGAATAAACTTAGTGTACACTACATTACACAAGCCTACAAGCTGTCTGGTTGTTCTCAAAATCTCGTGTATTGACCTGCCCACAAATATCATTCACACATTATATCGCATTACGAGTCCATGTTGTACTCCGCGGATCATGTTACTCACTCGATCGTTCCCTGTCAAAGAAAGAACCTACTCGTAGTATGAATTAACAGCTGAAGGGGACAAAAATATTTTAGCTATGATCTTGAGAGAACTTTCTAACAAGCAGACAAGTAAGAGGTGTTTTGAGTCATTTGTCGGGATTGTTAAAATGAAATGTACACATGCACACAGGAATAAAACATACTGGTGGTTATAATGATGGATGGACGGAGGAACAAACGTGCAAGTAAACAGATTTATCGCGGATGTTATCATGTACTTGCAAGCATGCACGCACACACACACACACATCTACAAACTTGTCTGGTTCTGGAAACTCTTACATTCAAATTCCACAATAGTTCGTTAGCATCGCCTCCAGTAGATAGAACGGACCGTGCCATCTGACTGTACAAACGTCTAGCACAGAAATTCACACGACCAATGCAAAGTCGTTTGATTGACCACTGAACAGATTCACAGCACATTGCTGATTCATATTCTATACTTGCGGTTCCCTCTAATTCACCCTAGTGCACCTAAAAAGTATCCAGTTGTGAAACGGTGTGTACAGACTTACATTGGGTGATCGATTTCTAAGGTGTCCAGTAGACGAGAAAAGTTTACTCGGAATCGTTACCGTGTGTGCATCTGTGCGCGAGCGTGTACTTATAAATGGATCGATTGAAGGCATTCAGATGTTTTGTATATCCCATTTTTAAAATTGTTAGAAAGGTGAATAGTGAAGCTTGTTTGCACTAAATCCATACAATTAAAATGTAGGGCACTGTGTCTAAATCGATATTCACTTCCAGGTTTCTCACCGAGAACTGTCCGTTTAAAAGTATGAAGGCTTCCGCCCTTTTTGCTGGCAACATCTTATTCACTTGCAATAATACTGAGCAATTTTTGGTGAGAACTGTCGGTCTACGCATTATCTTTGAACCTGGTCGTTAGTTATGCCAGGAAGACATCCGAACATCATCGAAATTGACAGGCACATAATGTACCGAAAATCTGACCCATTCGTGAAGAAGATGCGAAATGACTCAATGTTGCCTCCGTTAATATGAACCTCATCACCAGTGAGGAGGTTGATAGAGCCTACATGGAATCTGTCTGTTCGACCACTTAGTTCGTAGACCAACAAACCAAGTTGAGCAATCTACTGCACTGGGTATTATACATCATCAACCGCCCAAAAGTTGCTGGACAATGAGGTGGTCGTATGTAATTCGATACCAACCTCTTAGTTCTGCTAAGATTGTCAAGGTGGAAAAATCGCGATCGTTCAGTTCACCGACTGGAAACTCTACTTGGCATATCGACTAGTCGTGGTCATTCGTAGATCTACGTTTTTCCACCAAATCCAATTCAGCTGATGAGTGCTGAAGCCGTTCAAAGTAATCAGTCTGAACAGAGTTCAGCTTATCGACAGACCCATTGATGAGAAGTATGACTGAAGTATACATCGAAGATCAGAATTCATTTCTGTTCTTGTTGCCAAACCGACCGAGTGCTGGACTCTGTTTCCTCAACTGGCGAAGCAAACCTGGCAACTCGCAATAAACATCACCTAATTATCACACTTGAGCATTTAACCCCCACGGTTCGTGAATAATGCTCAGATTATTTTCAAAAGTGTCCGAAAGATCTAGACAACTGTAGGTTTACGTCCCATAAGTCGTATAAACTGTCCAAACACAGTAGTCGACGGTGTACAGTACAAATTTGACGTTATTATATTTCTCATCGGCATTAACTTAGAGAAATAAACAAATAGTTAGGTTTTAACATACAACAATCAAATGTATGACTTCGTTGGAAAACTTTTGTGTCTAAGATGTGGTTAAATAAGCGAGTTTCAGCATGTGACCTTGACTCTTCTGTTTGTACTATTCATTCTCTTTGTTGCAGTAACCAATGGTTTGGCCTTGAGCACTACTCACAGATGAACAAATGTTTGTTGAGCGAAATATTTCTACCGAACTTAAATTTGTGAAAATGTACATGACTTATTCGATCAGTGTCCTAGCGTATTTTAGACATCCACCCCACCCCACCCCCATACCATAATGTCACATCCCCGAGTTTAGACGGATGACCTTTACCTAGCACATATATGGGGTTTTTCATTAAATCTGCGTTTTGAAAAGTCCTGGTTTCCAATTTAATCAGTTCTGTCCGTTCTCGTTGTATGACTCAGTCAAGCTCACAATTCCACTCAGTTAATGCTACGGACTGAAGTAGATTTAATCAGATGGTCTGGCACCCACAAAAGCTTTCCGTATACTGTAAGTCAAAGTGGAATGCTAGTTTTGATAGATTTATATCGTTCAGACAAGGCTATCGATTAGTAACCGAAATCACTATCTAACCCACTTCAAGAAAAACTGTCCTCCACGACCAATCATTAAAAAATCATGGTTTCTATGGTGCTGAAATCTCAGAAAGTGACATTTGTTACAAAACCATACAGAAGTCATCCGAACACAATGATGCACCTGTACCGCATCAAACTATCCAAAAGGGTACATCTCAACCATGAATTTTTCCGTATCTGTTTATGTGCCACCATTCAGTACACAGTTTACCTGACTATTCTCAGAACACGCTGTGTATAACGGTCGTTTTGGGCGCAGGTCGATAGAAAGCTTAAAGTAGCATCCCTTGATTTCCTAAGAAAATGGATTGATGACGAGGGTGGTTGTCGCCTATCTACTCGTTATAACCCCACCGTTAATCACAATAAATCATGGTCGGCTACAAATTTCAGACCGGTGAGAATGGTTGAGAGTTCAGATTTGAGGTCAATGGCGCAGTGGTCAACACTGTCGCCTCATGATTGGAATTGCTGGAGTTCAAATCCCGGCCGTGGCGAGGATATGCACTACGGACGAGCTCTGATGAGAGCGAAACTCGAGTCTAGTGCGTCTTTCCGAAAGAGGCTGGCTGGAAAGTCTATCCGAATGCGGATGCTGCGATCAAATGTGAGTGATGGTCAACTTGAAAATAAACCAAATCTCGGTATTGATATGTTCGCCGAGCTTGACATTTAGGTTGCAAACGTTTCATCACCAAGCGAGGTAACATCATCAGTGCGTGAGTGTTTCAGCGTATAAAACGCAACATTCAAAATTGTACGCTGATACACTCACGCACTGATGATGTCACCTTGCTTGGTGATGAAACGTTTGCAACCTAAATACCACGCTCGACGAACATATCAATATCAAAGCCATCAACCCGAGCTACGAACAACAACACCACTGTTCCCAACCATCAGAAACCAAATCTCGGACTACTCATCAGCAATCAGCTAAGGTCATTCCATTTACGCTGTGTTGCAAGCAGTAGGATAGAAAATTCTCGTGTTTGATGTGAATTTGTGCGTAAAGAATAAATTCGTTCCTATCCTTACCGATTTGTAGTCAACGATCAATCGTGTTATGTGTCATATGTAGTCTTCTCGATGAAAATCTGGAAGTTTATATATATGTGTAATACCTGTCATCGTGAACTGACCTTATAGTAAGATCGCGTAATCTGACTTCAGTCACTTCGTCTTTTTTGCTAAGCAATGGGCAAAGCAAAAACATGTACAACTGTTATTCTCACAATCGATCAACTGCCGGTTTGATGTTCGCCTGAGCCACACTGATTACAGACATGCTGGTGTGTCCAAAAGATTGTTGAAGCCAAGGGTTAGCATACTGTGAAAACGATCATATACTGTACAAAAATATGCCGTAGCAATCAGGAACATTGACTGCCTAGGTCGTTCTACGATTGAGGTTTATTCGATTATATCGTTACCCCAATTTTAAATATTTTTCGCTGAACTTTTATGTGTAAAACCGCTGAATGTTTGCTATCTCTCTCATGCAAACCGGCATGCAGTCATCGTGTACCAACTCAGACTACATATTTGTCACATATGTTATGAATAGTCCACTAAATTTTGCTGATTGAACGATTATCTACACCAAGACACTAAGCCACCAACACCGTTTGGGAGCAGGTATTCTCTGACCAGCACTCCAAGACTGGTTATTTCCGTGGTTAGTTTGTCTAATGGAAGACCACGGGTAACTTGTGTTAAGCTACGGTAAACACCATATAAGCCAAAGCTGTTATACACTGGATAGATGGTTCTATGAGGACCGTTTAAATTTGTTCTTTCCGCGGTAACGTAATGACACGAACAAGCTGTATCCAAAGGAGATCCGACATGTGTGTGTTAGCAACACGGCAGAATCCTAAGGGGCTCAACAATGTTCCATTCAGCTCCCAAGCAAATAAACTTCATTCAGGCCTACCAGAGCGTTCGATAAACTGTCCCATGGAGACAACCAATCGTCTTCGTTGATTGGTGAAACTTTGCGTAAACTATTCGTGTCGGTAGACAAGACGGAAGAAGAATTGTATATTTTCTAAACCCTAACGCTTACGACAGTAATGACAATCATGTCCTAATTGCTTCCCAGCCAAAAGTTATATTAGAACTGTATCATTTTGATCGTCTCAGAGGACAAAGTAAAACGTGTCTCATAAAAAACACATCCATGAAAATTGAAACAGTCTTTAGTACACTTGGGTCTTTTGGCTGGGAATCAACCTGAAGGCAATGACAGTGGCATGTCTTACCAACAAAATCACCTAAAGATTTCACAGGCGGATGTCCTCGAACAATCAAGAAACCTTTGGGACTACTAGTCACTTTGATCACCGAATTAAAATCATGCCTTTATCGGGACAGTTCTATTTCCCACCCTATTCTCTGTTGGGTTTGAGGCGACAAGAAGTTAATACAAACTGAGCAAAGCTTGAAAAGCCGGAGTAAACTAGGGTAAGTATTAGTATTTTCGCTAGTCCGTATTATAACTATGATGGGTACAATATCATAGACGCCCTCTTCTGAGAACAAGGTAGCGACCGCTGATTAACAAGGTTTCCATGAATTTGCGTAATGACGTTATTTTTGGAGTCCAAGTGTGGGTTAATGTTTGGATGGTAAACGATGAAACCCCATCGTGGAAACGCTCATCGATTAGCATGAGCGATGGAGACACATCGTTAATTATTTCTGGCAGTATTCACTCATTCAAACTTTTAGTATAAGCTGACTACCGATCACAAATGATCAGAGCTTTCACAGTCAGACTAGCATTCTCAACCGGTTGTCATTAGAAAAAGATCGCACACTTAAGTTCCTTCCTATTTTGATTCTGTCAGTAGCGCGAGTTCTTGACAAGAGAAGAATTTGAAATTTAGGTTAAATTATCCTAAGGCAGACGTACTTACATACCAGCGATCTTCAGTGTATATCAGTCTACGTACTCCATTACTTATCGTCGAGCAAAACTCAGTTCACCAAGTTTAATGACCTTTGTGATTTCGACCAGAAAAGGGGTTGGAGCGTCAGCGATTGGAGTCCTCAGGATAGCCACTGTCTCCTCTTCAGACGATCGAACACTATGACCGATACTCACAAATGAAGGTGTCTTGGCGATTATATATGTTAATTCATTCGTGTATAATTTGAGGTCAGTGACGTAATGGTCAACAAGGTTACCTGATAAAAGCGTGGTCATAGTTCAGACTCTGGCCTGACAGGGATACGCACTACAGACAAGTTTTAGCAAGAGTGGAGTTCGATCCTAGTGTTCTTTTCGAATGGAGCACCTGGAAGGGTCTTCGGGGATCAGGAAGCCGCAAATAGGTGGGTGCGTTGTTCAATTTATATACGAACGCTTCCGCGACAGTAAGTTCTACTGGACATTTCTCAAGTTTCGGGCAAGACCTATCCAATATATCCTAGATATCCGAGAAGTTCTTTAGGTTGATTACGATGACCACCTGGTGTGAGAATATTACACCTGACCGAACGGTTAACCTTTTTGTTTATAAATTGGACGCTTTACTTAAACTTTTGTTGATTGTGTATAGCTATACACGCCGTTCCATATGCCCTGGGGTATGAAGTTTGGCAACGAAACGTCTGTTGATTTGCCACGTTCACTGTCTGTCACGAGTGACAATAATTCCGTGGTTGATTAGTCCGTACTTCTGAGCATTACTGATTACAGTCACATCAACAGGAAGGCATGACTATGCGGTCAGTGGTGTGCCACAGTGGATGCATAACGGAACTGCCAATGATACGGTGTATAGTCACACGTAAGTTGTTGCGAAAGTGAGAACATACGATGAAACATTCTCATCATGTGGACAGACAGTGCTTAAAGTTCATGATGCGAGCTTACTCTCTAATGAAATTTTGAATGACTGTGATGCAATCACGCGTGGCATGTCATAGGTTGCCCGCTGTCTGCTTCGATACATTTTTGTCCAAACTGTAGTCCTGTGGTCCTTCGTAAATGTGCAGGGTTACAAACTCTTGAACACATTCGGATATTTATGGGTAAGTGCTTTCACTGTTCAAATGCCTACTGAAAATTGCACTAAACTTGTAAACAGTTCCAATCTGTGGACGAAGTGAACTCAGATGGTTGGGAACAGTGGTGGTGTTGATTCTGTCCAGGTCACTGATCAATTCAAAGGAATCTTTNAGTTGCGGATTATTGATGAAGTAACGTATAAGTCTCTTAAGCCGCGCGGATCGTCAACACCTCAACTTTACGGCTTACCAAAGACTCACAAGTCTGGGATGCCACTTAGGCCAATTTTGGCAATGACAAACTCACCTTACCACAAATTAGCACGCTGGCTGGTCACTATTCTAACCCCAGTAAAACAGAAATTTCAGAAATACTCCATTAAAGATTCCTTTGAATTGATCAGTGACCTGGACAGAATCAATCTTGCCAGTGGTGGTGTTGTTCGTAGCTCGGGTTGATGGCTTTGGTATTGATATGTTCGCCGAGCGTGGCATTTAGGTTGCAAACGTTTCATCACCAAGCGAGTTGACATCATCAGTGCGTGATGAAACGTTTGCAACCTAAATGCCACGCTCGGCGAACATATCAATACCAGAAGTGAACTCAGCTGTGTGAAAAGGTTTAAGTGCCTAATATGTACACAGTAAGAAGTCATCTCGAGTGAAGCTTGATCCTGTATGACTTCAACCGTCAGCTTAGGGAATAAATGGACATCCGATTCATCAACCCGATATGCCATATTCACAAGTAGTTTGAAGTATATTGTGAACAACCTCTCTATGAATTAACTCTGTAATTGCACAATTCATCACCTCAACCTGGAAACCTTATTGTGCGGGATTCTTCAAGCCAATAAGCTGGGATTAAATGATATTACTGTTCTGTACGTTGAGTGATTGATTAGACAGTTAAATTGGTTCACACTTCAAGTCGTCCGAGTTTGGAAACATAGTCTATTGACCAGCCAAACAGCCAGGAACGGGCTGAGACTAAATTGTATTCTGAGTCCCTTTTATTTCCAAAAAGCACTCCTCTTTTCCACGTCTCAGATATTCCTCGACACATCCCGGAGTTAGCTGAGCTCTGTGGCCGTCAGGTTATTGTTGAAACACACTAGTGAATGGCTGTTGCACCATCAACCAAATTTACGTTAAAATTTTGGACTGTGGGACATTCACTGCTGAGTTAGGATCAGACTAGAATAAGGTAGTTTAAATTGATTTCAACAGAGTATGGTGCTTGTCAGATTGCTCGTGCCTCAGCCACAGGCACTAGTGAACTTGATTGTTTCATACTCACGTTCGCCTGCGCTCTCTGCTGTTGATCCAACTATGCTTACACGATAGGAAAGTATATCAACGGTCAAGTTCCGTCTCCCCAAACATTTGAGAAGAACTTGACACAGGTCAAAGGCTTGCGTATATACAAGGAGAATTTTAAATTTCTCTAAACAATCTTAAGGCTTATTTTCAAGTTGACCATCACTCGCATGTGATCGCAGCCTTCGCATTCAGATAGGCTTTTCAGCCAGCTTCTTTCGAAAAGAAGCACAAGAATTGAGTTTGGCTCTCATTAGAGCTCATCAGTAGTGCATATCCTTGCCACGGCCGGGATTTGAACTCCGGACATTCCAATCATGAGGCAACCGTGTTAACCACTGCGCCATTGACCTCACATTAGGCACGACCGAATCATCAAATCTGAACGCTCAACCACTCTCGCTTGTGAGCAATGATCAGGTTGCCCGATCGTCTCGAGAGGAGACACAGTTACTGCCTGTTAACTCCAATCGATAACCCCGCGATTAGGACTTCCAAGACAGGTCGAAATCTCCGGTCTCATTAAAATGAACCAAATCCATCATCATCAATAATCTTAAGGCTTTCATTCCGTGAACAACCTAAATTAAATATGGCTGTTCCCAAGGGATCTGTACGTAATGGATGGTTTTCGCTTATGTAGATAGGCATACAAATACGTTAACAGCCCCGCGTAAGGGAACGTTGAGGAATGGACGCGAAGCAGTTAAAGAAGACATTTCAAAAATCGAAGTATTTGTATCTACAGTGTGGATCGTCTATATTGCGGTATCTCCGAGTCATGTGTTCCAAGTACTCTGTGTAGAATCTGTCTTGTGAAAGCCTCATTGGACAGGTTATTGATGGGGAGAATTACTCACTGAAATGTGAGAGGAATGTGCGCGGACATCAAAGTTGTCTAGTCTGGACAGTGTACAGTGTATAGTTTAGCAACTACTCACAGGTATCTGTACTGTGGTCGATTATTCGTGTACTGACTTAAACCGTATCAAAATGCCCAATCAAACTTACCACATCTGGGAACATTGCAATATTTGAATGTAGTCTTGTGAACTACACACCATGGTCCGAAAATATCTTCATCTGGATTTCTACAGTAGTTCTTCTCACGTTCCACCCTCTCCTCAGTCCAATGGAAGCGATAGAAATGTGGATGTTTGTTCCACGGCTGACATTCTGTTCCATCATAGGCCACATTAAGTTTACCCTGGTAATTAGCCCCAATTGCGTCAGTTTGTGAACGGCACTCATCTGTGTCTCGTGATTTGGCCGATAGTCCATCCGTAGCCCGTTTTGTCAATAGCGAGATGAACACAGGTAAGATTAAAGATGAAACAGCGGCATATGGGATACCTCGGATGGGTGTTCTCATTGTACTGTCGTTGGTGAACGTGCAGACCGATAAACTGATCACTTTGTTTGTGGTCACGTAGAACTTATGTGGATGAATTTGTCATCGCACTTGCTAGGGTCAGCCGATAATGCTGAGGTCGGCTGGTGGTTGGTTCGCAGAAGCCATCACGGTAGCGCAGTTTGTTTACAGTTCCACGCTTGGCGTACATTGCTGAAGCCCTCGGCCGACGCGTTTGTTTGTGTGTGAGAATGTTGGTTTGTGGACTATCCTACCTGTTCGACTGTGGGCCATGTTTCCGCTGTCGGATAAACATTTACGCTCCCTGTATCTTAGTTCAGCGTCTGTCACACACATACAGACGCATCCACATATGTCTACGTGTACGTTCAACTCGAATACAATTTGGAGGTTTCGTGTGTTATTCCGCCACTGCCCAAATCTACCATATACAGAGCAGGTTGAGGCACAACACACTGATGTGTTACATTGGTTAACGGTGAATACCGTAAAGATGACTATTGTGTTGAAAAACCTCCATGTTACTACAGGTATGCAAGCCTATGCTCCAGTGAATACTTTGACCAGAATGGTGTATGAGTTTTACAACAAGGAAATGGTGTTTTTGAATGAGATTCTGAGCACCTAGTGCCTTAACGTTCAGCATAATAATAACTTAAAACGACACGAGGAAAAATCGCCTTGTAATTTTGACTGAGTTTTTCAGTCACACATAATCGTGTGTTACTTCAACTGTTTCCCGACATCTTTTATCTTAAATTTCCAATTTGTTTGTCCATTCATATGTTTCAGTGCCAACCAAACATCTGGGGTAAACAAGTTTGTTCGTCAAAATCAAGTGTAATTTACCAGTTCACGTATTTTTGCTACTGGGTACATCGTACTGGAACATGCAACGCACATCACCAAAACACGGTTTAACTCCCTTCACTCTCACTCGCCCTTTTTAGCTTTGCCATGAATGGCATCCTACGAGCGACAACAAGAGGTGGTGAGGTGCTACTCAACGAACAAATTTCGCGAATCGGATTACCCTAATGTTATGGTTGTACTGATTAATCACGAGTAGCTCGGAGATATTTCATGTGTTAGGGATTCCGGATTGTCGGTATTGTTCACTAACTATGTAAGTGCTACTTCACAACTGACAGCTGCTTGTGTTTAAGCTCACTCTGAACGGTAGCCCTTTAAAATCACTTAGAAAGAGTGATTAATTAGGTGGTGCCAACAGTATGACCAATCGGAAAAACGACGACCTGGAAATGGTATTCAATGGAGTGGAGTGATTCTTGACTAAAATGAACATATCTAGTAGTGTAATCGCACAGCAGTTGGCCCACGAGAGGATCTACCAGTATACCAACACAACTGTTCACGTAACCTGAAGGTCAATTCAATAATTTTACAATGGAATAGCTGCACGGATGAGGAACACTGCTGATACTCTCCAACTTCCAGTACACGATGAATTCACAGTCACATGTGCGGAGGCCACCAGCACTTTAGGACAAGAGTACACAAGTGAACGTAGCAGTTTATTCACAACCTTCGATGAGCTTCTCAAAAACAGGCCCATTGATTGGATATTCGGGGTGCAAGATAGGGAATATGAGGCCTAGCAGTTGTTAATTAATGAACATAATGGAACACGAATGAGAATTAATAACCGACAAACGTGTAACTTCCCATTCAAGAAAGTGACTAAGCCTGCTTACGCGTGATACATCACAAGTTCTAAAGATGATCCTCAGAATTTGAAAGCTCCAATAACAAGTCGGACGCGATGGCTTGAGCCAGAGCACAAACCCACAGCTGGATACTCCATCAGAGTGATCTTTCTCTCCATCATTCTTGAAACGTGCTGATCTCTCACATTTGGATTATCGTTATAATTAACTTCACCACCTCGGATATTACTCGATACCCTACTTGAGTCCCTTTCGTTGTAACCTACTTCCTGTCATTTGCGCGAGTATGCCGTATTTCAGCTGCATATGGCAATTGCTTTACCAGCTAGACAGCTGGGTCATCTTGGAAGCTTACAGTTAGACTCAGTCGTTTCGAACTTCCGACATAGCTTTGTAGCTCAGCATCTGGACATACTGTTTCTATCATTGGTTTGGACTCAGACGTGGTCTAGATTTTTCGCAATTGAATCCCGTCTCAATTATAAAATCTGGCACATAACTTATCCTCCACAATGTAGATGGTGAAAGGTTCGCTGTCAATCGGGTGGATTCAAGTGATAGTCACTGAGCGGACATTATGGTTTTTACCGAAGCTGTCGGATCACGGGATGGCCTGTGATGTGCGCAACTATAGATCCACATGACCTTGGGCGGTGTCAGCAGTATGTTTGAGTAGATAAGGAAGTTAAGGCGTAAAGTAATGTAAGTGGTCTAGAATGTGCGTAATTTTCAGCATAGCCATTAGGATTGGCAAAAGACAACAGACCGTTAGATTATCAAGTGTAACAGCAAGACTTGAGGAGCTTCTGTCACAAATGACCCAGCATGTAATCGACTGCTTTGCATTCAGTAACTTCATTGAAGGTCTGTCAGAGTAGGCCGTCACGACAAAAGATTGAAAAACTTGGACTCCACAGTAAAAAAAACAGTGGGAGGTTCGTAAAGGACATTCGTATACTTCAAACTTCCTGGTCATACACAACTGTTGAACCAAGAAAGCTTACGAAGGACGATCGATCGATATAGAATAATCAACCCTCTTTAACGATTTCTACACAGTCCATCATACCATTTATTTACTAGAATTCCGTAACTATGGTCTGTTGGGACAGGCTTTTGGATGGCTGGACAGCCACTTTACCCAGCGTGTGTTCAACACAAGGATAAGCGATCGGTTAGCAGACAGTTTTCCCTGGAATTGTGGCATTCTGCACACATCCATACTTAATCATTTGCCTCTCCCTATAATTTCGCTGACGTTCCAAGCACTGTCAGAAAATTAGTGCTTCCCCATACTAATGACACAGACGTATGAAGAAATACACAGAGTCCACAGGATGTGGATATGCTCAATTTCGTCCACTCAGCAGTCCGAAGATAACCAGTTAACATCAAAGGCATTTATTCAGCTGAACGCTTGCCATCAAAACCGTACTGACTATTTCCTGGATGGTCATAAGTTAAAGTCCACTACTTGGGAGAAAGACTTGAAACCACTAGAGACAGACAATTTTGGCTTGTCGATAAGTCAGTAATCTATTGCATGGAAAATTAGAACCATGAACCTTTCAAAAAGGGCCTGCAGATATTTTCATCCTGAGGTAGTTCCCATACCGTACAACAGTAATGTGCAGCTTCAGTGAAAACAAACATATGTGAATTCCGTCGTGCTGTCTGGAAGGGAGCAATTAATACAGTCATAGAACGTGGATTTTAAACAGACAGGTTGCAGTGTAGACAGGATTTTTTAATTTAGGTTATAATCGTTCTGAAACTTATAGTCTAGCTTTGTGTTCATCGTAAGCCTCATGCAAATGACATACGCGGAACAGCACTCCGGAGGTATCATCGTCTTGACCAGCTACCCTACTGTTCTTCACAGGTTGCTTGATATACTTTCTGTTTGTATTTACTAGTTTTCATTGTAGTTCGTCCATAGGTTTGTCGGTTGTTTCAATGTTTCTTTTGAGTTGCACTCCCAGCGTATCTATTCGCATGCAATTTTCTAATAGCTGTTATCTGACGTTCACTAGATGTCCAACAAACTTCAGTCTTCTGTTACCATGTAGACAAGAATGTAGAAGTAACTGATCTGTCACTCCATCTAATTCTGCGAACTTAGCTGTACACGTGTTAATGAATACGAGAGTACAGCGATCGGCAATTAGATTTCAGGTACCAGAATTCATTTGTGAACACCTCTAAAAAGAGAGGATGTACTCCGTATCCTTGAGTTCGTTCTTACATTGCAGTTGTGAAACCTGCCCGATTCAACCAGAAGGTATTCGCTGATTATCACTCTTTGACAATCACTGCTTGTGCTCGATTGTTCGTGTATGACGGTGGCACGTCGTCGTCAAAGATATGAATCAGAGCGTAACCATACCAAACGTGATCTCTCGCCACGGAATCTTTGGGTTCTAACGAATACTTCGTAAAATACCCCACGGACAACATGGGACCGGTCTTAGTTGTTGACTAAGGAGTCGGTCGAAGAAAGCAGTCCGGAGACCGGACTTGGAATATCGTTAACTAAGACCACTGTTAAGTCCTGTATAGAAACGTGAGCTTCGGGGCTGGATTAGGAATTCATTTTGTGTTAGTCGTACAGACTAGAATTTTCTTCGCTACCTGATCCATGTTGTGTAGCACCATGTCCATTCATGTACCAAGTATTACCACAAGTATTAAGAACAATTGTATGAAGTAGTTACGCTGTCCACCAGAGAAATCCCCGATTCGGTAAAAGTACCAAGTGATGTGCTTTCCAATCGTTACTCTTCTTTCGCACTTGAAAGCAATAGGTTTGAATACAGTATTTCATCTCAAATATGCATTCATTATGTTATATTTTAATAAAGCCAACCATCCTCAAGATCATGAACACACTCTTTCGAAACCCCCTGTGGCAAACTGTCAATCCGTTGCACCAATGAGAATGGTGGGTTAAATGAATCAGTAGTATAATACCGTTGTAGTAAGCAGATGGTTTAGTTTGGACTCGTGAAGCACTAAGCTGGATGGTCGAACTGATGTTGATATCTAAGGCCGTAATAGTCATACTGGTACTAAAATCTGAAGTGACTGAAAGGTGGGCACATGAAAACCATCAACATAGAACGATACGGTAAACCATGTAGGGATTGGATGGAGTAGTTCCTGCAGCTGTATGAAGAAACAGTTAACTCTCAATGTCAGTACGAGAAGCATCACGTGAGCACCACCTATCACTTTTGCATGACAAACATAGATACAGCTGACGACTGTACGAAACTGTACTTCACCTCTGTTCAAGCATACACAGTAATTGAAATGATCTGCTCCACCAGTAATTGGAATGATCTTTAAAATATCTGCCGCGAAATCACTAAAGTTCGAGGTATATAACAGCTGACAGATGTTTAAAATGTCTGGGGACCCCCTTCACATCCTGAATATTCTATTAAAGGTAGTCAGCGTACTCAAAATTACAGTGACGAAATATAAAATGTAATAGACGCTTGTTATTTTGAGGCTACACTGTCATACTTGGGTTATAAACAATGTGGTAAACACATATTTCACAGATGGAGCTTGTATAGAGTTTGAAAATGTTGTCAAAATACTCCAGCCACCTTAGGGGGCGCTGTGATTCACAACGGAAGTAAGAATTATTTGACAGTCGAGACAGATATGGGTACTGTGAACGTAACTTATTGTCTACGGTGTACACCTCCAACTTCCCTTGCAGAGTAGAGACCGGTATTTGCCCACTTGTTTTGATATAACCCACCATAACCAGGTTGTCCATTGGAACAGCTAAAACTTTTTACAGCGGTAGCGTTTTTTGCTCAAAACTGTATCCAATTCTCATAAAATGCTTGACCCAGTTACTGTTTTGCCGCTGTTCCATTGATTTCCAATGATCATTTTTCATTAGATTCCCTGGCACATCTCATTCATCTAAATGTAATAACACACACCGTATTCGTTTGTACTCTTCCGATCATATCTCCATACCATTATGTGAATTTTTGTAGCTAAGTTACAGGAACCCAAAGTGCATTTCATGAGTGGATCTGTCCTTTTTGCTACCAGACACGCAATGGTAGTGACTGGCAACTAACAACACAGACTTCACTGACACAACTCGGCTCGTTCTTGTTGGTTCTTCAGTCAGCAATCATTGCTTTCGAACTGTGACAACTTTTCAGGCAACAGTCGTCGATTTTAATCTTCCATTCTCATCTATGTCCAGTGACGAATATTCCACCATTAACCATTACCTAAGCACCATAACGATGTATCCAAACTGCTTGATTTGTTATGATGTCCATTTACTTCACGAATAAGGTTAGAAGAAACACATCGCGAGATGTTAACAGTTCGTTTACTCTCTTCAGTCAC